>KK112362.1:45620-100381 GCA_000611955.2 Stegodyphus mimosarum
GTTAAATTCTCCTAAAAATTTGCATAAAATTGCATATATTTCAAAAATTTATGAAAATATTCCTAAAAATTTACCTATTTTCATGATTTGATATCATATTTTGACTAAATAAATATATATTTAATCAGAATTCTATGTTTTTTAAAAAAAGTGGTCCGAACGTAGGCAGATACCTTAAGGCAGTCAGGATAGCTTGAAATGCAAAATGTTTTTCCAAAAATTAAAAGAATACTTAAAAATACAAATTTAAAAAATAATTCATAAAAAGTGTTCGAATTATATTTGGATTAAAACTAAATTTCGAATTCTGGAAGAAGGAATTAAGTAAGTTTAATAAAAAATGAGATATTAATAAATATATATCAAATTCAATTAACACTGAGGAGCTAAAATTTTGAGAGTAATTTTTAAAAACTACTCGTCCGGTTTTTACAAAACTTGGTAGTTTGGCTAAATTTGAGTCGTAGAATCGAAATATGGAAAAAAATTCACATGTCATTTCAGAACAAGTCCGATTTTGTGTCAAAATACCTATATTAGAAAAATGCTATATATAAACGTAATACATATTCTAAGTCGCGCTTTCGAGACATGGAAAAAGAAATTTGAATTTCGTCAATCGGCCCAGCAGAACGGGAGATGTAGAACTGACCCCCTTTTTCTCGCAGTGTACTTTAAAAATAAACTATAGCTTGAGAACGCATGAAAATTAAAATTAGGCTTTCCAGCCAACACTAAGTTAATTTTCACTAGAATTAGCACCTCAGGGCTGAGTGTTGAACATAGGGTATAATTCTGAGGTCTAGGAAGTCTAGATGCTAACAAGTAGGCTGTTGGTTAGAAGGGAGTGTTGCATACGTTTTGTATGAACACATGCTCTCATATCAGCATACATTGCTGGAGAGCAGGGGTGAGTTTTAAAGTTTTGAAAAGAATGCAATGAGTAAAACTACCCGGTGTGATATTAAATGAAATATATCTAATTGTGTAAAAGAAGAAACTAAATGAATATGTTAAATGTGTGCAAACTCATTCTGAAATATTTTCTTTCCACGTCCTTGGAAGGAGTCAAGAAAAAAAAGTTTAGGAATTGTTATGGAAGTAGCTATGATGTTTCCTCTGTAAAAATTAAATTCAGAAAAATTAAGACTTAAAATTTGTAAAGGTTGAATCGAGTTAGATTTAGAATTTAAATATTTTTTTTTCAAGGCTCGTTTAACTATTATCACTGAGTACTATCACCGGTTTAGCTTCACTCTTTTCCTGCTCTTTGCACTGCATTGTGTTTAATGTTCCTAGTAGTTTGAAGTGTGACTATTGATTGTACTCTGTGTTACTGTGAACACCTGTAAGAGTATTTCTAAGGAAAGTTACAGAATTCTAAAGCGTTGTTTTGGTAAAAGAAATTTAATCAGCCTATCATCGGACCTGTGTGCATTCAATCTACTGCAAACCCGTATGCACGCAACAATATTTTAATACTCTCTCTTGTTTCCTGCAAATTTAAAATATATAAATACTTCCACTCAACTTCCTGAGTTAATCCGATCCTTCCACGGAAATAACGTTCCTCAGAATTTCCAGAAAATCCGATCAAAGTTCCGGGAAGTTCGTACCAAGACTGAAGATTATCATTCAAGTTTTAAAAATATTTTATTTAAGTGTTCCATATGATGCTAAACCTAGAATTTTGTTTAAATCCGCAGAACGTCTGCAGAATTTCCTTCCCTATAAAAATATTCGTTAATGATCTGAAATTTGCTTTTGAATACTTTCGCTTTCATGCACTCACACTTAGACGAAAAAATCGCAACACATAATATCTGGTTAGAGTATAAACTACGGTTTATCACTACGACTTGATCTGAGATCTCTTAAGAATGCGAAATCCTATTAGCAGCCCCAGCTCCAATATTTTTGGGTCTCTATGTACAATTAACATCATAGCAAAAAAAAAAAAAAAAAAAACAAAACATAATATACCTTTATTTAGTTAATTAAAAACAACATTTTTAGCATTTGCAGTCTATTATAAATGCAACGTGCTGTAAATTTACATACTTTTCATAAATTATAATGGTAGATGATTTCACTATACTGTAATTCTTGAGCACCTTATTCTAAGCACAGAAATGCAAGAGAATTCAATTTTTCTACACTCAAAAAAGCTTTTGTCAATTTAAGGTTAGAAAAACTCGTCTGCAATGCAGCTAGTGCTTCCGGACTTGTAAAAAAAATTCGTAGGGTTTTCCTGTATGTCAGGATAGCTAGTATCTCGGAAAAAGTAAGCATGGATGTAGGATGCAACCTCTTTTAGTGTGTTTGGCTACTCCAGAAATGAGATCCTACAACCTGTAAAATTTTACGATCATCTCTTCAGCTTTAATATCAAATTTATACTCGCTCAATAAATTGTATTTTCAGATGTCGTTCCCGTTAAAGCAAGTGACATATTTTTTCAGTGTACACTGCTGGAAAATAAAAAAAAAGAAAAGGCCGGGGAGATTTCTATATCTCCCGTTCTACTGGGCCGATTGACGAAATACAAATTGCGTTTTTCATGTCTCGAAAATGCGACTTAGGATATACACTGCTTGACATTGAAAATGCAACACCAAGAAGGAGTGGTTAGAAATTTATGCAAATTTGAGAGTAGACGCACGTCACTGAGTTATGCTAATGATGAATGTGAGAATGTGAATGCGCAGCTCTCCGACGCACGTGAAGTAAGATATAAGGGAAGGAACGTTCAGAATGGGCAATATTCGTGTCGTTATTTCTGCCAGACGACTTATCGAAGAAAGTTGGTTTTTGTCCCGGAGGATACGTGTAATAGGAGAGAATGCCAGGCCGCCGTCAACGAAGGCACCTCCAGCAGATAGAACGATTTTACCACGGGTATGGTGATCGGACTGAGAAGTGCGGGTTGGTCCTTACGTCAAATCGCAGCTGATACCCACATGGATGCGAGCGCGGTGCATCGGTTATGGAGAACATGGTTGGAACAAGGGAATGTGGGAAGAAGGAGGGATGCAGGTGCAGCCAGAGTGACGTCAGCACGCGTGAATCCACGCATCCGCCGACAAGCTGTGGCGGTCCCGCAAGTCACTTGTACCTCGATTCTGCAGCATATGCAAGGCACCCTGGATGTTCCCGTATCGACGAGAGCCATTTCCCGTCGATTGGTTGAACGTGGCCTGCACTCACGGCGTCCGTTAAGAAGACTGCCATTGACCCCACAGCATAGACGCCAACGCTTAGAATGGTGCCAGACTAGAGCGATGTGGATGATAGAATGGCGAAACGTCGTGTTCTCAGATGAGTCACGCTTCTGTTTATCCAGTAACAGTCGCCGCATACGTGTGTGGGGTCGACGTGGAGACTGATCTAATTCGGTAGTAACTGTGGAGCGCCCTACCGCCCGACAACGTGGCATAATGATTTGGGGCGCTATTGCCTACGATTCCAGGTCACCTTTAGTTCGCATACAGGGCACTATGATGGCCCAACGATACTTGGATAATGTACTGCGGCCCGTGGCAATCCCCTACCTTCAGGGCTGCCTAATGAAGCAGGATAACGCCCGACCATACGGTGCTCGCATCTGCCAACATGCTCTGCAAGGTATACAGATGCTGCCCTGGCCACCGTACTCTCCTGACCTGTCACCAATCGAAGATGTGTGGGATGTTATTAGACGCCGTTTGCAGACCCTGCCTCTGCCTCGTTCAGCAAACGAACTGTGGCCAGTGGTTGAAATGGAATGGAGAGCCATTCGTCAGGACAACATCTGCACTCTTATTGACTCTCTGCCTAGACGTATTTCTTCGCGCCTCGCTGTCCGCGGTGGTCTTACATCCTACTGAGCCGACGCCGTTCCCGCTCTGTATTCTGACTATCATTTTGAAATAAAGATCACTTATTGCTGCTTGCTGTCTCTGTCTTTTTACCAAATTTCATCACTATCTAACCACTCCTTCTTGGTGTTGCATTTTCAATGTCGAGCAGTGTATATTAGATTTTTATATAGCATTATGCTAACATATGTATTTTGACACAAATCGGACTTTTTTTGAAAAACATATCAATTTCTTCCCATATCTCGTTTTTACGGCTCGAATTATGCCAAATTAAGTTATGTAAAAATCGCACTAGTAATTTTTAAAAAAATTAGCTCTCAAAATTTTAGCTCCTCAATGTTAATTAAATTTGGTATATAGCTATTAATATCTCTTTTTTTATTAAACGTTTTTGACTCTCCCTTTCCCATTTCGAAATTTAAGTTCATTCCAAATAAAATTCTCCATTTTTTATGATCTATGTTTACAATTTGTATTTCTAAATAATTTTTATAAATTTTTCGAAAAATCTTTTAGCTTATAAGCTGTAAAATTTTTACCATCATCTTAAATTAGATGTATTTCTAAGTATGGTTTAAAAAATTGAGTTTTTTATGCAGAATTTCCTAAAATATACGTGAATTTACATATTAACGCGTTTTGAAATTTGGCATGTTTGTTATAAGCGATAATAACGCCAAATATGGATTACGCACATTGTTAAAATTATTTGGAAGTATGAACGATGACTTTTTTCCTCTCCTTTACAATGAAAAAAAATCTGATGTTGATCTACATGACTTGCCTGTATACAGAATATTAAACTATACGCATTTTTCCTGCATATCATTTAAACTCATTGAATTAAATATACTTCATAGATAGCGAATAAACCGCAGCAGAATAAATGCACTCTTAAAAAACACTATATTTGTTTACCGTAGAAACACTCTGATGATAGGTTCACTTAACAGCGTTACATCTCATTCATTTTATAACTCAGAATGCATGAAAATTATGTATATCATCTGAAGAATTATCTAAACGTTGCCACATGTTCTATTCAAATACTGTAATGAATCTAAAACGATGTGTAAAAGAAATTTAAAAAAGAAAGAAAGAAAGAAAATAGAAACAGTTTTTCACAGACGATCCAGTTTTTTCGTTCAGTTAATTCAGTTCTCACTTCGTGACAAGGCAAAAATACATAAAAATTCAAAATATCTATATTCAGTATTACGAAGTAAATCTTAAACAGTTACTTCCTCAAAAAAATTCCAGAATGGATTAAGCATGATTTAATTCGCAATAATAAAAGAAGGCGTTACCTTTGTTGTTGGAAAGCTTAGTTTCTCTAGATTGGCAACAAATCAACTATTCTGCTAAGTTTCAAATGTAAACAAATATGGCTTCTTTCGCAACTATAATTAGGCTTAGCCGCTCTTAAACAACTTTTAAATTGTTGATAGTTCCACAAATATTACGTGCAGATTTACTAAAAGCATGAAAAGCTTAACCGGAAGATGAGAACATCATAATTCAATCATTTTTAAAGCAAAAAATGGGCAATCTGCCAACATATAAGAATAAAAAATCTGAGCTCATTGAGCCTAGTAACAAACTGGGTATATATATATATATATATAGATATATATATACCCAGTCGAATTGTCGAATAAAATTGGCATGTCATTTCAGAAAAAGTCCGATTTTTTGTCAAACAATAGAACAATTAGAAAAACGCTATATATATATATACTTTTGTTGCGGCCGTTTGCAACCAAAAAGAAAGGTCCATATTTACATCCTATAGCAGTCCTATATAAAAAATTTCAACGTTCTGAGGCTACTCATTCTTGAGTTTTGCGAGCTACATACATACATTCTTACGTACGCACAGGCGCTACGAAAAAATCTCTTCAGAATCCATTGTTTTAATCGAATGCTAGCTGTCAAAGTGGATATTTACGCTGAAATATGATACCAGAAATTTTTCGAGATTACAATACTTCCTTTTCACTTCGTGCAAGGAAGTAAAAAAGAAAGGAAAATATGTTGCTACAAATTAAGAAGTTCACCAAGTGAATTATTTTTGGCGCAAACTGAAAAAAAACTCGCCAGGATAAATTGTTAAATTTCTCCATAAATTTAGCACAAAATTTTACAAAATTTTATACTAGGCATAATTTGAATCATAGAATAGAAATGTCGAATAAAATTGCCATGTCATTTCCGAAAAAGTCCGACTTTTTGTCAAAATACCTATATTAGAACAATGCTATATATAAATCTAATATATAGGCTAAGTCGCACTTTTTAGTCATGAAAAACGCAATTTGAATTTCGCCGATCGGCCCAGTAGAACGGGAGATATGGAACCGCCCCTCTCCCCCCATCCTCTTTTTTTTTCCGCGGTGTACCTGTAAACAGATGTCTCTATTTATCTCAAGTTTATAAAGAAATGGCAGGATTCTCTCGCCAAGAACTTCACAATAGAACGGTGTTTGCAACACCAGGGTACCTGAGCCAAAGGCTTTACCCCTTGTAGAATTTATTTGGTACCTACGAAAGATGGTACGAAAGTAACTAGCCAATTAAGAAAATAAGTATCTGAGATAAATGTATACAAATATTTTTTTTAAATTATATGTGTAGAATATGAATTATTGGAATAGTTAATATTAGATTAATTAATTAATTTCTAGGAAGCTGGAAAATAGCAAGCTGTAAGCAAAGCTAAGGCACAGAAGCACGAGCTGGTGAGGAGGATTAGTGATTAGTAAGCACAAACATATCAAGCAACCTGAATCCAAATATATAACAGAAAGAGAGATGTTTAAAAACAAAATAATATATATGCAGGATGTAAGCAGAACAGCAAACACAAATCATAATCAATACTATAACATAAATATATACACAGGGAATAGGAGCTAAAATAAAGTGAAAAGTGATTCAAGAGAAATGAGCAGCAGGTAAAGAATTTACATTATGGTCGTATTCAACTGGGCCAAGGGCCTATCCATATTATTTAGATCATTATAATCATAAGTACAGATTTTAATGCTATCGTTGTCAATAAGGCTTTGCCTTGCGTGAAAATGTTTTGCCAATTTGTAGTAATGGGATCTGAGTAGCTTCATTCCAAGCTCCTCATGTATCCTGTTGTTTCGAACATACCATTCGGCATTAGTAATTTGGCGAAGAACAATGTTCTGGCAAGCCTGCAACTTATCTGGCAAGCCTACAACTTTTGCCTGTTAGTTTTTCTGGTCTGTGCCCAAACTGGACTGGCATAACATAACAATGGTCTGAGAATGGACTTGTAAATAAGTAACTTATTGTCTATAGATAATACACTGTTCCGAGCAATTAAGGGATAGAGTTGTGCTTTACGAACTCGGAACCTCTGGATAATAGAAGTGATGTGTGGGGACCTTGTAAGAGTATTATTGAGGATCACCCCAAGATAAAAGACCATGGAATATTTGAGTTGTAGAACTTCAGATTGCTCTTGATTCTTGTTTTCCTTGTGAAGAGAACTGCCTTGGTCTTGTCAACGTTGACAGCTATTTTTCATTTGTTGAGCCAAATCTCTAGTGAGTGTATATAATTTTGTAACCGTTGACTGGACCAATAGATGCACTTTGTGCTAGGATTGCTGTGTCATCTGCATACATAGCTAGTGTAGTGTCGTGTGTGGTAGGGATGTTATTTCGGTAGATATTAAAATATGTGGGTCCAAGCAAGGACCCCTGTGGGACCCCTGCATGGATAGGGTGTGAAGTAGAATTTGTTCCAGATACGTGAATGACAAAGTGTCTACCAGTAAGGTAGGAATTAGTAATATTTATGATGTATTCTGGGAATCCCAGAACGTGTAATTTGTAAGTAAGGGCACCCAGTCAAACTCTATCAAAAGCCTTGGCTATATCTATGAAGAGACTCCCGGTGACCTTCCTTGAAGCCATACCTTCAGAAATGGTTTCAATAACTCTGTACAACTGGTTGGTGGTAGAAAGATTCCTCCGAAAGTTAAATTGATGCTGGATGATGATGTTATTGACGTCCAGGTGCGTATTAATTCGTTTTAGCAGAATGGCTTCGAACACCTTGCTGATAGACGAGAGAAGACTTATTGGTCTGTAAGATTCGGGTTTTGCTGCAGGTTTACCAGGTTTAAGGGTGGGCACAATCTTTGCTGTTTTCCATGGTTGTGGGTAGTATTGCCAGTTGAGGATGATATTGCAGATCTTCGTAAATAGAAAAATTGTCTTGATGGGCATCTTCTTCAGCATATCATTGGTAATAGTATCCGACCCATGGCTTTTTTCCTTTTTAGCTTTTTGATAATAGCAAGAACTTCTGAAGGTAAGGTGGGAATGATGTTATTTGTGCATGGGCTGTTGAGAAGGTGGAGTGAAAGAGCTGAACAGTGTGTTCAGTGTCCGTATCATGAATGTTGTTTGTGCGAAATTGAGATTCCAGATGCTGCGCTAAAAGTTCTGCTTTCTCAATTTTGGTGTAGTGGATCCCTTGAGGCCCTTTAAGGGGCGGAATGTTATTGTGCCATTTAGTATACCTCTTAATAGCTTTCCACAGTGAGTTATCATCTGTGGTAAGGTTATGGAGGTATCTGGTCCAGCTGTGTTGTGTTTGCAAGTTTAAAAGAGATTTGACCTTATTGCAGAGACGGTTGAAATGTTGCTTGTCATCCCGGTTGCGGGATCTTTGAAACTGTCTTCTGGCTGCATTTCTGAGCTTGATTAAGTGCTGTAGCTCAGTACTTCTGTGAATGCGGCTCTGAGGGACTTCCTTTTGCAGTTGAGCTGTTCAGCAAGATACAAAACATAAAATGATGTAGCAAAATGAGCTTTTTAAAAAAGGGATGTCAAACGGATGAAACATAATTGCTATGGTATAAATTAATTTGCTTTGGCTTTGCGCTTATTAAGAAAAGAATTCTTCAAAATCCAGTTCTACAATTTTTTTCCCTCTGAACTAACTGCTTGCGCATGAGGCTGCTCCCCGCCACCCAAAAAAACTCACCTTATGTGAAAAATTTAATCGAAATTCCTGTAATAAAAATTATAAACTTTCAATGTCTTCAGATTTTATGCTCACCTTTAAAAAACTAGAGATGTAATGAAGCTAGTAGAAGTATACTAGGGAGATGCTTATGAAAAAAATAAAATAAATTATTATACTTTCCTCAGCACTTAATTAATTACATTCTTCTCGTAAAATAAGTAAATCAAATTTACTTATTTTACGAAAAAATTAAAGTATTTCATTGGAGTTGTAAAAACAAAAGGGTAGAAAAATATAAAGAAGAATAATTTTACATGAAAAATTCCGATAGCAACTTTAATTAAACTTGTCCTTAAATGGACTTTTCTGAAAGTTACAGTTGAAGAAAGACTCAATTTTGATGAAACACTCAAACTCAATTTTATTAGTAACAAGTTATTTATAAAAAATTATTCTGCTATCTGAAAATCTGATATAGCTTGCTGATCATAAACCGGAAAAATTATTTTATGATCGATAACAATCCAATCAAAATATGTTATTAACGATCGAAAGCAATCCAGTTGAGTTACCGTATTTATGATCGACAATAGCTCAATCAAATTATCTTATCTTTATATTAGAAAAAGGGACAAGAAAAAATTGTGATCCATGTTTACATTGACATTGTTGCTGCTATAATTTATTTAATCTTTATTATATTTATATTTGGGATGCAAATTGATGAAGACATACGAATGATTCTGAATATTTTCACCTGTAAAAATTGTTACCATTTAGAGTTATAAAAAAAGTTCCCAATTTTTTGCTTTTCTGGGATGCTTATTCACAGGGTTTATACGAACTGTTAGCAGACAAAATTCTAACTCAGTGTGCGCGTACTGATTAAGGACAAACGCATTAACAGAGAGCAAACTACAAAGAACAAACGTCTTTAAATAATTAATTTTATTAACGACAGAGCAGGAGTAAAACGAGTTTCTCGTTGCCTAACCGGGATAGCGGTTAGCGATACTAATTGCCGTACCAAAAAGTCCGAATTCAAATCCCGCAGAAGGTATGGATGTTTGTAAATGTATAATAGTGTTTGTGGGACATAAGGATACTCTAAATATGTGCGAGCCGAAAGTTCTTTCGAAAGGTTGGTGTTAGGGTAGGAAGGATGGGTGACCCTTAGACCCCGGGCTGCTCTCCTTCAAAATTGGGGTCGAAACTGAGCAAAGTCATATTGTCACCTGCATGGTGCTCAAGGCTCTTGCCAACGACAGGAGCAAACTTGTCACAATGAATTCCCTGAGCTTGCTCTGATGTTACTGTCAGACAAGTGAAATAAGTTTCAAAACACGAGTTTCTTTTTTTAAATCAAACTGTAATGTTTACTTTTTTATTTCAAATTCTTTTTACTGTTGCCACTTGAGCAAAAAGAAAAACGCAACTCGAAGAGTTTGATAAATGATACTTCAGTGATGTAGCCACACATTCCCTCACCATTTATAGCGTTATACTTCCTAGTCTTTCGGATATGCAGGAATAGAACAGTCAAATCTTCTTTAAGGACGGATTATTGATCTTTTGTTTTAATACTGACATACAATTATACAGAAGTTTTTCCAGATACTAATTCTGCTTTATGTTTTAAGGACATTCACGGTAATTAAGTCAATTAGGCTGCAATCACACCGCTCACCCGAAGACAAAAATATAGAAAAGGCAAAGTCAAAGGTTAAGTTCATCAATTCTAATGAGAAAGCACTAGCGAAGTAAAGCATTGCGATTTTACATAATTTCTGAGTAAGCAATTTGTACGAATTGAAATAATTCTTTTAAGATAAGTACTCCATGATAAGATTTAACTTGAAATTAATGTAGATAATTACTGAGAGAATCAGATTTTTGGAGTGTAGTTTACGTAAGACGAGATCACTTGAGATCACGCCATGTGAACCAGCGAATCAGGATATTTTACCATGAAAAAGCAGTGAGTTCGTAAGCACAGATTGTAACGCAATAAATAAATCTGGTTAATTAACAAAGTTTATAGCCTGCTGTGCCAGACACAAAGTCCATTTAATTTTGTCAGAATCACAATAAAATAATATATAGTAATGAAAAATAAATTGAATTGTGAAATAAGTTATTTTAGCAAAGTACAATTCCTAAAAGAGAATTTTTCTTCTCTCTGTTTTTAATGCAGTGGCCCAGGCCGTGGCTGCGTATAATAATATGGCCTGATTAATATAAAATAGTGTTCTTTAACTTGGATGCTAAGATTAGATTTTCTGCCTAATAGACTACCTAAGCCCCTGAAAGCTCTGTTTACTTTGTTAATTTTTTCTGTGATATGATCTTTGAAATTAAGCTGACTGTCGATAATTACTCCCGGGTATTTGTAGGGAATTTGAATCTGGAATGATCTCGTTTTTATACTTCTGAGTTTGTCCTCATATATTTTTTATATCTTCTGAATTGTAAAATATTACATTTGTAGTATTAAGTTTTATTTTTCAAAGGTTGCATCAGGTGGCAACAATGTTGATGTAGAGCTGAAGATTGTCTATAGCAATCTGAGAGTTTCTGGACTTAGAGAGAACGATGGTATCGTCAGTGTACTTTAGAACACTTGAATTTAGGATTTGACAGGACACTTGAGCATTTGGCAGGCCATTTTTAAAGGTGTTAAAAAGTTTTAGCCAAAAGATTGAACCTTGGGGCATGCCACTTTGAATGGTGATTGCTAAGAAGAATTAAAGGTAGAACATCGGTCCAAACATTTGGCATTTGAAGGTGATATTTCAGGCTGTTTTTTAAAGTTTCATGTTGGCGTCGATTAAACGATTAGATTGTGGTTGATAATTATGGTGGTGTTAGCTCTGAAATCCGAGTATTTGCTCAAGGATTAGAAGAGTTGGCTTTCAAACCGTGGACCTTGATCAGATGACATCTTCTCTGGTATTTGGAAATTCTAGTCGCGACAAGGGATTTGCGATAGAATTTACAGTTTAGTCCAAAGAACAGCCACGAATCTCGATGATAGTAATAAGATACCTAAAAATTTTTCAAGGTGTTAAAAGGCCAACAATATCGATGTTAAGTTTCTTGAAATGTTGATTTGTAACTTTGAAACCAACAACTGGATCATGGCTATGTTTGTGAACTTTGGCTCGTTGACATGCCAAGCAGGCTGTAGTCCAAAGTTGACAATCTTTTTTCATGCCAGGATAAATGAATCTTTTTGTCGCCAGCTTCAGTGTCGCATGAATTCCAGGATGGGATAATTTCTGTATAGAGAAAATATTTCTTCATGAAATTCTTTAGGAATGTATGGCCGGTTAAAATTAGTGGAGTTATCACAGTAAAGCTTCTAATTGCTATCCGGGATCTGAATTTGTACTATTTTAAAACTGGAATTTGATTTAAGAATCTTGATCTCTTCATCCTCCTGGTAATGTGCAATAACTGTATAATTAGTTGGAGCTAGAGTAGCGATAGTTCAGTTCTCAACAGTGTATCTGTTAGGACGTTTTCTTTTCCAAAAATGTATCGTATGTCTATAGTGAATTCAGCAATTTAGTTCAACAACCGGACTTGTCTTTGAGAGACAGGTCCGGTTGTTGAACTAAAGACTGTCTAAATTCCACTGCAAGGCGAAGGTGATACGTTTATAATCAGTGAAGATAGTAAATGATCGTCCTTCCAGAATGTGTTTAAAATGCTTTGTCGCTAGGTAGATTTCAAGTAATTCTCGATTATAAACACTGTAATTTCTCTGCGTGGATGATAAAGATCGAGAGAAAAGGCCTAGCGATTGTTTATCACACTTATGTAGTTGATGGATCACAGCGCCCAAGAACATCAGCTTCGTCGTTTGTTAGAGCGATCTGCACCGTCTGGTTAGAGTAAGCTAACATTGTTGAGCTGTACAACGGAATTTTGATATTAGTAAAAGCATTCTTAGTATCTTCGAACCAAATTAAAGTTTATTTGTTGTTTTCCTTTGTAGGGTTTTACTTATTTAATTCTAAAGTTCTAACTTAGAACCCCACGAACACTAACAAGCGAGTAATCACTTAAGTGTGTGAACAAAACACGTAAGACTTAAGAAGGGTTCACAACCCTTTATTTTTCAGAATATTTACAATCAGTTCCTACTTGGAACTTTACACAAAGCCTCCACTCGGGCTTGAACATAAATAATAATGAATTTAAATTAAACTAAACTAGCTTAACTAAGCTATCTGAAAGGTATAGTCGAAGCTATCAGACATCTAACTAGGTGACCCCTAAGCATTAATTAAATCGGCGAAGCCAAGCAAGGGCCTAAGGTTTGGCCGAGCGTAGTAACTAAGTGAGAACTTAAGCATAGTCAAACGCGTGCTAGTCAGGGAATCAGACTCTTTCTCTAGAAGTCGATGAAACACTCACTTAAATAGTACTCTTTCTCATTTTCATTTACTGCGTTTCTGAATTTACATTCTGGCAGGAAATTGTAAGCAGAAATTAGAATGAGATACGAAAGATACAAAACTTAAAATAACTGTAAATAAACTTAGGATAAACCTTACACCTTTAAGCAAGGTTGTCAAGAAGCGAGGGTAAAAGCTCACCATTCCCAAAAATCTGGGTAAGCTTGCAAAGGATTATGGTTCAGGATATTGTTTAATTGTAACAACATTCGCTGAAACAGTTTTAATTCCTTCCGTTGATATTTCATAACCTAAAAATTCAACATTGCTCAGACCAAATTTGCATGTTGCTATGTTATGATCAATCCGTAGTTACTGAGCCTTCTGAAGACCAATTCATGAGTGTTTCTGCATCTGGAGAAGCAATGATAATGTCACTGAGGTAGCAGAAGCCAAAGTCTAAGCCGCTCAGTAAATTTATAAACTTTTGGAAGGTTTGTGCAGCGTTGCGTAGACCAAATGTCACATAAGGTAATTCAAGAAGTACGAAATGTGTTATGGTGGCAGTATTCAGAATATCAGCTTCATGAACTGGAATCTCTTGGTAGAGGTACATCCTTATTCTATGGTTGAAAAAATCGTTTTTCCGGGCGGAATATTTGAATAGTCCGTTAAAAATGGTAGTGGGTGATGATCTGGTACAGTGTTTCCATTAAGCCCACGGTAATACTCGCACGTCCTCCAGTCACCGGATTTTTTGAAAGTGAGATGAGCAGCTGCTTTGGGATGGTCTGCAAAGATTTTCTTGCAGGATATAATCGAATTCCTTTTCCGCAGTAATCAACTTTTCTTTCGAAAACTTTTTTTAATGGCAAGCACTAGCCAGGCCTTTGGCCACTACTAAGGCCAGAAGCGGTGGTCATTTTATTATGGCGGCACCTAATAGGTGGCCACCGTTACCTCCTATGAAAGGACAGAAAATTAACATCCATGCCTTTTCCTGGATTCGAACCCGAGCCCTTCGGTGTGGCATCAGAGTCCCTCACCACTTTCCCATCTGAACGGCTTTCTTGCTTTGATATTTCATAAATGTCTTCTGATTTCAGAGAATATGGGGCTTCTTTTGATTTCGATGTAACGCTGTACATCATGTTGTTTAATTTTTTAATATTGTATGCTAAGTAAGTAAGCTAGGAAACTCATTTAAAAGGGCTAGTTAAGGAATAAGTTAAGAAATTCATTTAAAATGACTCTATATTGGTTTGGGAAAGCATTAACAATGAATTTAGGAGTGACGCCATTATTACAGAAAGTACCTCTAGTCGTCAATGAGGTGGTACCGTCTATTAATTTTCGATTTTTACTGTCGACTAATAAATTAAAACGTAAAAGAAATTCTATTCCAAAGATAGGTTATTGACATCTGTAACAAATTATAAAACGCCAGTTGAAAGATTTGCGTAATCCCAAATCTAGTTTCAATAATTTTTTACCATACGTTTTTATTGTTGTACCGTTAGATGTAACAATTCAAGCTTAGACACAGTTCTTTTTTCCCAGTGACGATGGTGAGTAATCGATATTTCTGCTCCAGTATCAGTTAAAGAATGGGCTGCTGATGCGTTGTCACGAACACGTTTCAAAACCTGATATTTGCATGGCGGTGGCCATTTGTAAGCTCTCTCGCCAAAGCGTTAGGGAAAATAACAGTTATTTAGGTTACTGTTGCTTTTGGAACAATTTCTTAAATTCGATCTGTATCTTCGTCTTTGTGGACTGGAATCTCTACTCTATCTGTAGTCTGTCTCTGTAATCTTGGGTCAGCCATTTTCGATAGTTTTGAAACTCATCTCTGCTCTCAGATAAAATGTTCCTCATATTAAGCGGTAATCGTTGCATCCATAAGGTTTTTAAAATTTCATCCGTCACATGCCCCGTCTCCAATTTGCTCATTCCGCAGAGAAGTTGGGATAGTATTCTGTCGTCCAATTCAGTTCAGTCATAATTTTCTGAGTTTTCTGTCATTCAGAATTGTTAAAATCTTTAATAAGTCTCTTTTTAAAGGCTGGATATTTGCCGCCTGATGGTTTGACGAGAATATCAGCGACTTCTGTCAGTGTCCCTGCTTCGATCGAACTGACTACATAATCATATTTTGTTTTATAAATCGTAATACAAACGTTGCAGAGTTGTGCTTCGATCTGAAGAAACCGTATTTTGGAGTCGGGTGTCCAAAAAGGAAGAATTTTTTAGACTTACTCTGGCAACTGTCAATCTCTCTAATGGCGTTTCAGCATTCTTGTTTGTATATATGCAATCTCAATCAATCAATCAATCAATCACGAACGCAGTTACCAATTGTAGTTCGTTGATTAAGAACAAACCTCTTTGAATAATAATGTTGCGAATTTTATACTTAAATGGTTAATTTTAATAGAATTATAAGTAAAATTTTTGTATTTCTTTTGAAACATGAAAAATCTAAAGAGAAGCTATGCAGGAAAAAAAACGATTACAGGGGCAAGTGCATTTAACATTTAGTAAATGGGTATCCCGGTAATTTAGACGAGATATTGCCAAGCTGACAATGGTTTTGGAGATTTATTTTATCACTAAATTTGGAGAGAAATCACCACAAGTCGCCAAACTTGGTGACCATTTGGGACATTTTGGTCCGGTCCTTGAAGCACCGTAATCTGTATTGAAATTTAAGAAATGTAATTGACCATTATGTTAGCTGTAACCGTAATTCCACCCTCCTATTTCTCTCCAACAGTTTTGAGAAGCAAAATATACTAGAAATATATCAGCGGCCGATTGAAAACTATTTAAGGCCGAAGAGAGAGCATCTGCTCTCAGTTATTTAGTTATTGTTGTTGCGAGTTGTTAGCTTCGCGTTAACTGGGATAATCCGAGTTAGCTTTCTTTTTAGATCCACTTTGCATTGCGTTGTGTTTAACTTTCTTAGTAGTTTGATGCTTAACTACTGATTGTAGTCTGTGATACTGTGAACTCCTGTACGAGTATTTCTGCGGAAAATTCCAGAACTCTGAAGTGTTTATTTTGATAAAATAAATTTTATTAATCTATCACCGGACCTGTGTGCATTTAATCTATTACGAAGCTCTACGCATGCAACAGTATTAATAACGAGAGAGTAAGAGCAAAACAAATGATAACGAAAGAAAATGGCAACGCGAAGAGTTTGACAAATGGCGCTTCAGCATTGCAAACATAGTATTTGAAAACACTGGAAAATATCAATAAATTATTTGGAAAACAAGTAAGATGTTATTTGTACATATCTAAAATTGTGACTTTTAAGATTCGGTACTGTTATATTGTCGGATATCGCAAAATCTGACGATTCGACGAAAAATTCGAAGCATAAAAATTGTCGCCAAAATATTTATGATACGTTAAGCTAAAGAAAAATCGGAGGGAAAAAATAACATAATAGATAGTCGTAAAATTAGAAAATTTTAATGTAAATTAAGCAATTTCCCAAAGAACCCAAGAAAAGAAATTCGTTTAGAGAATCAAAATTAACGCGCAGTCATGGAACTGCAGATCTCATATAAAATTTTTGAAGAAATTTGCGTTTTAGGAGGCTTTTGCCACCACATAAACTCAATTAAAGTCTAGAATCGGACCTCAATAAAGAATCTAATTGCTTATGGTCAGTATCGCATTCACGTTTATTTTGCCATTTTGTTTTGCTTCATAATACTTCAATAGTTTGCACATGACAATCAGTATCGAGACCAATAAAATTAGATTTAGGGTTAATGCAGAAATGTTCAAATCTGGCCTCTGTTAATTATTCAGTGTTATAATACCCTTTCCAGCAGCCTCAACATATTATAGTGCCATCAATAATATTTTCTTCAATAACTTTAAGCAAAGTTCTGGCAGCGCAGTTAGGCACAGCAACTAAAAAACATTCTTTTGTTTCTCCGTAAATTCCGCCGTACATACGCTGAGCAAGAAGAATACGACCAACGTTGTTTTTCCCACGTGAAGACAGACCTTCGTCAACTGCGACAATATTACCTAATGTTGCCTAATTTAATTGACAGTCAAGACATTAATGAATGGCCACAAACTTATGTAACTGTTCTAATCAACAACAGTGAAACGATTCATATCCAGTTCATACTCACCAAATTCAAGGAAAGTTAATTCTAAACACCATGCATAAGTGAAACAAATTACAGTTAAGAAACTGATTCTCTGTTCTTCAAACGAATTTTATAAACGTAATTACACTTTTTTTTCCTCGGCACGTCATATCTTCACATCTTCATTTTGGTGCTTCCTTCGAATTAAAGTAGAGTTTCATATTATGCTTTTTCGAGTATTTTCTTTCTGAGAGAAATATTTCTCGTTTCTGAAGAAATATTTTGGCAGTTGTTTCAGCACCAGATAACTCTCAAATCTTCATATTCATAGTGAATACAATAAAAATAAAAACACAAGCTACCGTTATATCTTTAGAACTTATATTCTCGTTGCGAGTTTTGAAAAAAAAAACATTCTTTTAATTTTTACTTCCTTGTACAAAGGAAGTATTGTAATAGGGAAAAATTTCGGGTATCAACGAAATATATCCATTTTGACCACTCCTGAATCAACTTGAATGATATTTTTTCGTGACATCTGTACGTGCGGACAGAGTAAAGGACTCTTTTTCCCAAAACGGATTGAAAAAATGGATTTAAAATGGATTCTGAAGAGATTTTTTTCTATGACGTCTGTACGTATACGTAGTATGCATATATCTCGCATAATTCGAAAGCCTCACAAAGTTGAAATTTTGCACACATATATATACACCCACTCTGTTACTCGGCTCGGTGAGCTCGGTTTTTTATTCTTATATATTGGCAAATTGCCCATTTTTTGCTTTAAACGTGGTTGAATCATGTTGTTCTTATGTTCCAGTTAAGGTTTTTATGCCTTTAGCTTACAAGGTATTTCTCTCGCCTTTTTTAGCATGCTTTCGTGTTGTAGTGGTCAGCACGCTCGGCGCGTATTCGAGAGGTCCGAGGTTGGAGTCCTGGCTAGAGCATTCTCATTTTTCATGTCTCCTGCTGCGAAATGACCTAATGTGTCTACAGAGGTGCTCGAACGAAAAAAAAAGGTGGTGGATGACGATTCTCTTCCACCAGGATTTGGCGATTGGTTCCCCTAATCCCCATTTGCCCTTTAAGAGTGGAAGTCTATAAAGTATTTCTCCCGCCTTCTTAGCATGCCTTCGTGGTGTAGTGGTCAGCACGCTCGGCGCGTATTCCAAAGGTCCGTGGTTCGAGCCCCAGGGAGAGCATTGGCCATTTTTCATAACTGGTGTTTCAAAAAAAAATCCTAATGTCTCTGCAAGCTAATCTTCAAGCAATAGTTGTAGAATTATCAACAATTTAAAAGTCCTTTTAACAATTTAAAAATTTTTAGTTCTTTCTGCGCATTCGACAACAGTTAACATCAGTATTAACACATCACAAAAATTATTTGAGACAGATGAATGGGGATTGAAAACAAGGGTTGAGCGTTAGATAGGATACAAGTACGTCGGTCCGTTATTTTATTTTAAAGCAATATTTGATTCGTTAGAGATAGGAACTTACTAGTTTAGTATAATGTTGTAAATATGACTGAAATACACTTTTTCTTGCGATCAAACTAAACACAAATAAAGTGTTTTTTCACCTAAAATTGTAAAAATATGAACGGTATCTACATGCTGTCATTCCCGTTTACATCATATATCAAAACAATAAAACGTCTTACTTTTCTAATGGAAATTTTTCTCTTTCCTAAGAGAAAGGACTTCATTAAAATACAATACGTGATCACTCTTGGAACGAACGTAGATCATAAGCCGAGAGATAAATGCATGATTGCGCGATTTCAACACTTTTTAAAAGATAACGCTCGTTTTTAGTTTGATTATCGGAAGTTCCTCTCCCCTCCCTCCATCCATGCAACTAACAACATTTCCCGTCCCGCTTAGCGGAAATAGAGGAGCGACCGAATGTGAACTATCTGATCCAACGTAATTACCTGATATTCAAAGTGAGAAACAATAAATGGGAGAATTTATTTTGTGTTAAGTCAGCGAATAAGTTGCTACTAATCCAGTATGTTTTATGAGCTTCTCAAATGGCCAAATAATACATTAATGCTGCTATTCTTGAAATCTATGCTCCTTTGACACTGTATCGTCTGCAAAAGCACATCAAACACTAAAAAGGATTTTTTTTTTCTGTCATGAAGTATGGCATCCAGTAAGAAACCGACTTATAAAGGTAAATAAAAGTTTATTAATATGAAATATTTTACGCATATCTTTTTTCATATCATAAAATAAAGTTAGCTCAAATTAGGAAAAAAAGTGTAAAGAATTACATGGATGATGTATATTAAACTTAGGTTCATTAATTCGAATTAGAATATCAATACTATAACTCCAAGAGACTTTACAAGTAATTTCTACAAGAGGGAAAGAAAACAATTTTGTAGCTGTGATGTTAAAAAACATTAAATATCTAAATTAATGAATGAATTAATTATCTAGGAAGGAGTTATCAATAATCTGTTGTTTATTCAACCATAAGATAAGTGCTGATTAGTTTTTATCAGTATGTAAATTATTAACAGTAATAAACTGTTCATATTTTAATACATTCACTAATAATGTATAAAATACAAGAAGATAAAACACACTACACTGAAAGGTAGTAAGAAATATTCCCCATCCAAATAAAACTTCGCATCAGTAACGGATGAAGAATTTTAGCCGTATTTGCGGGAATATTTTCATATTACTTTTTACGCTTGAAATAATTGAGAAAAATATGAATTCTGCCTTTACGATCTCGAAGATGTTATATTTTCTTAATACTGATTGTCTGTTTTCTGTGATAAGATACAAAATAATTTTTATTGATTTTCATTACTAACAACATTTTATATTGACATAGCACATGAAATTCTTGCTTGACATGCGTTCCTAAATATAACTTTACTTATAAGTTTTTTAATTTAATTCTTTAACCTGAAGTTATGCATAAAAGTTAAAACAAATTGCTGTGAAATCGAAACGTATGTACTGATCTCCCTTCCATTCGGAATATAATTTTTATTTTATAAACCCAGTAAAATTTTGCTGTATATGTAGGTTCTCGTTCGAAATTATTTTATGACATCTTTATTGTTAAAACAATTTCAAGAATTTGTATACATCTATACCAGGTGTTGTTTTTTTTCCTACAGATGTATATCGAAAAAATAGAAAACAAAAAATATTAAAAATTAAAATATCGCAATGTTTGAACTTCATACTCTGTTAGATATTTTTTAAAGTTTTATATTTCTAAATATCAAACATTTTAAAAATAATCCTTGAAAAGAAACAAATGGACACAACATAATTAAAGAACACTCACCATAGCCAGAACATCTTAAAACGCAAAGCTTTCTTAACTGATGACAGATCCATGGAACTCTATAATCATTTATACTTAAATAACAGCAATGTTGCCAAATAGTGGAAACTAAATTATAAATTAATACCGTCAAGTTCCCATATAAACTTATTCAGAATACAGAAACTGTAACCACAAAGTAAATTTTATGTTGTAATATGTATTTCGGCATAAAAGCGTAATAGGCGTTTATTTAGCTGTTTATAAATGAGAATATTTGTTATTAGTTTTTATTTATGCAAATATAAAATTTTATAATTAAATTTGTGATTGTGATATTTAAATATATAGATAATCTGTCTCCAGGATGAAATTACGTAAAACGTTATGGCTGTTTCTTATTAGACAAGAAAAGGACTCATCAGTGCATAAGAACAAGCAATGCAAGGGGCTGTTACTTATGTAAAAGTGTAAAGACTTTAAGTGTAAAGACTTAAAGTTTTGTTTTTTACATTAGGAGTTTATTTGTAAATTATTAAACAAAATAAATTCCATGTAGAATAAAAGTTTGAAAATCTGCGGCCCAGAAAATCGAAAGCTGTCAACCAGACGTTTCTTTTCTGGCAATTAAAAAAAAAAGGTTCCTTTTCATTAAAAAAAAAGTGTTACTCATTCTTAGATGTAAACCAAACAATTTTGTGCCAGTGACGTAGTATATGGCGTCAGAAGTATCTTTCATTAGTTACAATAAAACTGCATGTGTTCGTAAAAATTCATAGACGAATTGCGTTGCAAATTAGATGTTTACTTGATATATTTTCAAAGAAATAAACGAAACAGTGGCATTATTAAAAAGTGTGTTTATCCCTTTTAAATTACTTTAAAAGTAGCATTTTATTTCTTTTTAGGTTTACGCCAATGCGAATGCGAAAAGAAAATTTCTTTGACTTTGTTTCCATCTTCGAAAAGGAAATAGTTAATCCAAATGACAAATCTGAAATAGTTTCTGTTATTATTCTCAAATCCTCGCAAAAAATAAATATGTGTAACTTTTTTCCTCATCCTCATTGCTGATCGGCCAAAACTCAGTATTCAGTAATTAGTAACATCCCTGCTAATTAATAAGCTCGTTATATCACTGTTAATTAATCACTTTTAATTGATTAATTCGTAAATTATGACTACTTCTTTTAAAGAAATGTAATACTCCTGTTTAGATTAATAAGTGTTAATATTTTTAGCATTTTATAATGTAGACTCATGTAGATTCTTCTTCCAATTCTCAAAATGTTAGTACTTGAATATAGTCTTAATAGATATAATAAAAATTAAACTCACTTTTAATTATATGAATTAGACTCGTAAGTAAAAATTAAAATAATGTTTTTTCTAATTGTTAGTACTTGTCGAATCAGGTAGTTGATGACAAAACATAAGTTATCAGGTAGTTGATGACATAAAACAAAGTTCTTGTAAGATTACAATGTCTCAAGAAAATGATCAACAACTTATTTTAAGTAATAGCAGAAAGCTTTAAAATAAAATAATAAATAATATTTTCCCCTTAGATGCATATTTTCCTAGCTCTCTCTTTATCCAAAATAAATTTTAAAAAAAATTAAATAGCAAATTTTAAAAATAACGTTTTAGGCTGAAATGGGAAAAAAAAGACACCACGAAATTAATCGGACATTTTCATGATATTTAACTAGAAGAGTCTCCACTAAATAAAAATCTAATGTGTACACCACATGACTTTCTTGTATAGAATATTAAATTATATGCATTTTTTGCTGCATTTCATTTAAACTTATTTCCTCGAATTTCATTAGAAATATATTTCTCATACCGTCAATTCAATTCTCACTTCGCAGCAAGGCAAAAATACATAAAACCTCAAAATATTTTTATTAAAATTTGAAAAATATGAAACATAAATGCAGTTAAAACAGTTTAAAGAACAATTTTCACGATTAAAATTAGAGTTTCTACGCAAAAACAAGCAATTCGGTCAGCGGGTAAGAAGGCAAATTTTTCGATGCACAAAACTGAAAGTTTACTTTGGTCTCACTCGGCAAAAAACTCTGAAGGCGTAGAAACTGACTTAATTTGTTGTGAACACTATGCTGAGTCAATATACGGGATAATTTAATAACTTAAATTATAATTCCAGAATGGATTAAGCATGATTTATTTCGCAATAATAAAAGAAGACACTATCTTCGTTGTTGCGAAGCTTAGTTTCTTTAGATTGGCAACAAATACACTATTCTGCTAAGTTTAAAATGTAAACAAATATGGCTGCTTTCGTTTGGTGAGGCCGATTGTAACCAAAACGGAAGGTGCACAACTACATATAATAGCAGTCTCCTATACACAAAATTTCAACGTTCTGAGGCTACTCGTTTTTGAGTTATGCAAGATACATACATACGTATGTACGTACAGACATTACGAAAAAAAACTCTTCTGAATCCATTTTAAATCAGTTTTATGATTCATTTGCGGAAAAATAGTTCTTTATTCTGCCCTTACGTACAGATGTCAAGCAAAAACGTCGTTAAATTGCATTCGACAGCGGTCAAAATGCATATTTTCGTTGAAATATGGTACCCGGAATTTTTCGTGATTACAATACTTCCTTTACTTCGTACAAGGAAGTAAAAAACGAATTTTATGAAATTAGTTTGGATAAAGAAGCTAGGCGAAAATCTAAAAGACGTTTGCTTTAATAATTCGAATTTTCTTTTAGAAAATAATCATTATCAATGGATCGGTCACGAAAGGAAGCCGCAGATTAGTTATTTATTTGTATCAAAAGAAAGGGAAACCTATTAGAAAAATTTCCTATTTACTTAATTTAAGTAATTCTACAGTTTTTTATATTATTAAACGTTATAAGGAACAGAATCGTATTCAAATCAAAAGAAGACAAAGAAGACCGTCTATGTTATCTGATGGAATGAAACGCTTTATTCTAAGGAATATTAAAAAGAATCCAAGACTGAGTGCTCCTAAACTTGTTGCTGAATTTCGTGAATTATATGGAATATGTGTAAATCCAGAAACTGTAAGAAGAGTAATTTAATTTGAAGGATATCATGGGCGAGTAGCAAGAAGAAAATTTTATGTGATTTAAAAAAAAAAAAAAAAAAAATTTTTGTTAAAAAAAAAAAAAAAAAAAAACCAAAAATTTCGACTCGCTTTCGCAAAATGAATAAAACAAGAGACACCCGACTACTGGAAAAAAGCGTTTTTTTGCTGATGAAAGCAAATTTAACATTTGTTTTTCGGCTCAGGTGGACGAGTGCTGGTGTGGAGAAAATCCAAAGAAGAATTTTGGAAACAAAAGTTAGTACCAAGTGTTAAACACGATGGAGGAGGAGTTATGGTATGGGGATCTCTAGCACATTTCGGTGTTGGTAAATACAGTTTATAAGTGGCATTGTGGATTAGTATAAATACCTCGACATCTTGAAGCGAAATTTGGCAGCGTCAGCACAAAAATTTAATATACAAAATAGTTTTAAATTCTACCAGAACAATGATCCGAAGCATACTGCGTACAATGTCAAAATTTGGCTGTTATATAAGTGACCAAAAGTAATTGAGGCACCACCTCAGTCGACAGATCTTAATCCTACTGAACGTCCAGGAAATAGAATCGAAAATCTGAAAGCACTGCATATCTTCACAGCAGCAACCTAAAGCAGAGATTCAAGAAGACAGCTGTAAAATAAATCCAAAAATAACAACAACAAACAAACAAAAGAAAAACTTGTGGAGTCAGTACCAGAACATTCAATGAAGTAATCAAGTATAAAAGTAATTCCACAAGATATTAAGAAGCCAGGAACTGAAAGTCGAACTACTAAGAGCTTGTTACTGGCGACTTGCTAAAAACTTTTATGAAAATCTAAAACTGATAGATAATCCTGTTATCGAAATCGTGTAACCACTTTAAATATTGTTGCTAATCATTTGTACAATTTAAATAGATGATTATTAATATGTATCTGAATGGCAACATTTTAAATGCACGAAGAATTGTTTTAAATATTGTTGCTAATCGTTTGTACAATTTAAATAGACCAACATTAATATGTATCTGAATGGCAACGTTTTAAACGCACGAAGAATGGAATTATATTTTATTTTAAAATAGTTTAGAATATGTTTTCTCTTCTTGCTCATATGTCGGCATTTTAAGTGTTAAATAAAGTTTTTGCCGTGTTCCATCAATGGAGTTTGTTTCATTTGCGAAAGAAGTATCACAATCGTCATACTTCTGCTGTATACTTCTGCTGTATATATATATACTTCTGCTGTAATGTGTATACTCATATTCCACTTAGTTTCTCTGTATATCTACTTTCAACTCATATGATTATATATTGTAAGTTCACCCATACCTTAATTTGTTGTAAATCTTCTCTCATAATACCTTATTGAAAGCACCAAAGTTCTCGCATCTCACTCGTTAATTATTGTTACAAGTTTTTTCAGCAATCACACCAGTTCGACGGCTTTCTTATTCAACAGCTCTATTACACGTCTTACTCTCAAAGTTCATTTTATTCACTATTTCAGCACATATATTAATTTTGCTAATTTATTCTTTAAAAAAAGGGTTATTATTTTGGATTTAGTTTATGTTTTGGGTATTGATTAGGAAAGCACAATTCTATTCGATTAAGGGTACCATATCGCACCGTTGTTACTAGTGTGTACACCGTTCTACGGAGAAGTATTAGGTAAAAGTGGCCGATTATTTTTGTGAAAATACTTTTCCTCATTAAAAAATGATACTGATTTTTGAATATAATTTTCGTCTTTTCGAAAATATGTAAAAAATGTTGAATACCAGGGACATCTATAAAAATGTTGAACTTATATATAATTAAAATAAAAGCCTTTGTTTTTGTTTTAATTTATTTTAGTTTTTATGTTCATTAAAGAATACAAAAATTCAAAGTATGCGATCATTATTGTGAGCCACCGTACGTTAAAGAAGTTCCTAACGCTACACATTTCATGAAGCTCTAAATATCACTCAATTTCACATATGTTAGGAAGTATTTCTCCCGCCTTCTTCTCATGCACTTCCTGGTGTAGTGGTCAGCACGCACGAGAGGTCCGTGGTTCGAGTCCCGGTAAGAGCATTGCTCATTTTTCATCTCTCCTGTTTTCAAGAACACCTAATGTCTCTACAGTGCTTGTAATATTTTTTCCAGTTTCGTAATAATTAGTTACTCATTTTGAGCCTTAATCTTTTAACGATCAAATATTCTAGAACAACCTTTACAGAGGAAATTGTAGAGTAAATTTTTAATTTTACGAGTGCAGCCGGGTATAGTTATTCAACTTCTATTGCACTTGTGGTTTCAAACTTGGGCAATTATTTTATTGATGAACTTTACCTCATGTTCAAACAATTGTCATTTATTTAGTCATGTAGATTGTTCTTATCTAGAAATTATTCATCGGATGACGAAATCTAGATCTTGAAAATATTTCTTAACATTTTATTGCACATGTGGAGTTTCACATGTTAGTCTAGTATTTCTTTGACAGAAAGTTAATGTTTGATGAACAGAGTATTTTATGATTACTTAATGCTCGTTGATGTGTAACAAAACATAGGAAAGAAATTCTGACTTGCAGGCTATAAGCTCGCTTTTCTCACACATCAGCATAATACATATTTTACATATTGGCCATTACTGAAAAGGAACAATAAAAAATGTTATGCGCAAGAACATCCCATTTTATCAATGGTTTCCGTATGCGTTTTGACGGTTTCCGTAGGTCATGAGTCTTCAGGACACATCATGCTGTAGTTGAACTGAGGCTAATTATTAAGTTCATGTTTCATGTGCCATGCAACTTACAATGGAGTGGCATACGAACGAAATCAAAAAGAACATAATTATCTGTCTCTGCATTGTGAGGTCGAAAAACGCAAAGCGTCTTTCAATTCCTAACCGTTTAATGCAGACCATTGAATTGTGTTTCATTGTGTTCTGTTCCTCCTTAAAATTTATTCTGTTAATTTTGAAACACTTGTATATGTGTATAAGTCAATGTATGTGTCGATTGATTTTTAATTTAATTTATTAGAGACAAATAAAATTCTTCGAATTATTAATGAAATTTTTCGTCGTTGTTAATAAAATTCTTCGAATCCTTCAAATCGAAAGTATGTCGTAAAATCAGTTTCAGTGAGGAGCTCAAAGAATAATTGCATTAAATGTGCAAGTTCATTTGCTTTATTTATGCACAAAAGTTCCCTTATCGGCTAATTTTTTCTTTGTGCCTTCTTTTTGCGTTACAATTAAACTTGCTTTCAATCCTTGAGCGTTGACATTGTAAAAACTTGTCGTATTTTGGCAAAACTTTCTTCATTCCGTGGTTCTGGTATGGAACCGAGGTTTTTAGATAGGTGGGCGAGATATCTTGTTTTATTTCATATTTAAAAGCTATTTCTGACGTTGGATCGGCCTCGTGAATAACACTTTGATTCTGATGAGATGATTCTGGATGGTATGATGGCTCACACTGCGTTGTTCTCCAGTGTCGAACTTGCCAGTGATCTGCTGCACTAAATGCTTGAATGTTAAGCTGTTATAAATTCAACTAGCCGGTAGCTAACTATGTTTTATTCACATGGTTGTATTTCACTCAAATTGCACTAGAACCACGAAATGAAGTTAATTCGGTAGCGATGGTTTTGTCAGAATCCGCGAACACGTGTATTCATGCCATGGTGATTCATGAAAAGAGTCCAGTTAAAAAAGACTTGTTAAACTTTTTTTTTCCCCACCAGAAGTTGGAATGCTCTACACATCTGGCCACGACCAATTGCGTTAGATATCGAGCCTTATCCATCAGGAGTTCAAATATTATTCTGACGCCCAGAACAAAGT
This sequence comes from Stegodyphus mimosarum, assembly GCA_000611955.2. NCBI lineage: Eukaryota > Metazoa > Arthropoda > Arachnida > Araneae > Eresidae > Stegodyphus > Stegodyphus mimosarum. Next base: position 73,244 of record KK112362.1, read on the forward strand.
GCAATAAGTTCCCAGTCACACGCTCGCTTTATTTTTGCGTTCTCCGGAGCTGTGGGAAATAACACGTCGCCAGCATGTTTCGTGTGCAATGTACATATAAAAATACATTTTGTGAGAATTTTAACATGCCAAGCCGGAAACTAATGATCAACAGCTATTCCTCCTTAGATGATTATTAATAACTTTTGGATTCTAAATCTGATTCATCTTACTCTTAAGATTACAATAAATTATTTTAGATTCTGGCTTGTGAATTGTAATGTTCTTCATGAACGAAAGAGAAAGCTAAATTTAAAAAAAAAAGAAAATCTGAAAGGTTTCAGATTTTTAATTTAAAAATAATTTTAAATTGAGCATATCTTTAGAATTTTCGATACACAGTCTCCCGCGCTGGAGATAAAAATGTTTTTTCTGTACAACGTTGCCATTCCTCGCTTTGAAATCGTTGAGTTTGTTAATCAAAAATTCGTTAAAATTTTACAAAATATGAAATCGATGATAAAAAAAAATGCCAAATTTCAAATTTCAGCTTCCAGATGCCCATATTGGCAGTAGCATTACGTCATTCAAAATTTGATGATTCTAGGTACTGTTGTTTTATCACAATGCGAGAAACACATATACATTTATGCAGATTCTTCATTATTTAATTTCTTCAAATATAATACAGGGCGATAATACTTGGTGGCAACAATTTGAAAAGTGAAACGGACATTCAGGTTGATTTGACGCAAAATCGCAAAACGAAAATAATAGTCCTTCAAGGACAAAGCTCGTTTGGACTAACAAAATGGTTAATTTCGCAAAAAAATTCATGGAAGTTATTATTTTACCAAGCGAAATAAAAGTTAATTTTTTTTTAGTAGAAATTTGATTAATTTCTAAAATTTTAGCTATTCGAATGAACAACATAAATAAAAAAGATGAAATCGAACTAAAAAAATTTTAATTTTAGTATCTAGAAGATTTGGTATAACATGCAAGCTTATTAATTATCTCAATGTGTCCAAGATTATAATGTTAAATTACATAAAATTAAATGCATCTGGAAAGTTTTAAATAAAACACTTATCTATTATTATTATTAATAGTAGTAGTAATGAATTTATTGGTGCATAATCTGAAACGTTATATGCGCCAAATACAGATTTGTCAGTTGTAACATAGCATATACCTGTTAGACAGTGTAGTTATAAAATCGGTATTAATATCGGTATTGTAAATATATCTTATGATGTATTCAGATGCACTATCAATTTTGTAATATGAAATTATGTTCTCAAACGCAGTTTTAATGGAGAAATTCTTTTGTATTTCTATTAAAATTTATTTAAAAATAAACTTTCAATATTTTTTAACATATTGAACAAATCCAGGCAACAATATGAAGCTTGTTGTTTCATTTCCTTGCACATGTTTGCAATTTCAACACCGGAAGGAAATACAATTTTATTTATTTATTTTTTCATTGTTAAAAACAAAGTCATTTTCACTTTCACCGTATTTATTAAAGTAGCAAGCCTCTCTTTTTTAAAGAGTTTTCTTTGGTTGATTTAACTATTACATGATAATACATCATTATTCAAAACCTACAGCCATTGTCCAAGACCGTATAGTTCCAGTGACTAAAATGCGTATCGTTAATGTCCGCTTACATTTAAATTATTCCAATGTAGTTTGGTTTATATCAAAATTATTTGGGCTATAATTTATTTTCATTTGCGCTACAGCTTTGTTGATCTGTAAACTTTCGGTTGTTGATATTATTTTTATTTGTTGGAAAGTTTTCTATTGCTGACTTATGATCATGGTTTTCAAAACTTCAATATTTAAAACTAATTCCTTTTTTCAAAAACAGTTTTTAATAGTTTAGATGACCAAGCTTTCATTATTTACACAGAAGAAAATTTTATTTTAACATGCAACGGATTTAAATTTCTGGATTGTAAGACATAGAGCGTTTCTACCTCCTCGCGAACACATTACATAGTTCCTGTCAGCTCGTATAAATTTGTAACTATTCGGCTTTGCGTTATTGTTGCCGGTATTTGAATTTTAGGTATTAGAGTTTTTGAGCCAGGTTAGATTTAAATTTAATTGTATAGTTTTTGATTATTACGTTTTAAATTTATATTTGACTGTTACTTTAGTTTTATCGCTACGAGTAGTGGTTAGTTCTGTTAGCACAAGAACTGCATTTATGGTCAAAGTTCTCTTTTAATAGAAAGCTTATTTAAACCTTTTCAAATCTGTAATTACTTCAGACACAGCTATAATTCGTTATGGTTAAGTGTTTGGAACTAGTTTATGCTGCCAGAGCAAGCCAAACTCTACAAAGTCCTCAGAAACAGATTAAGTTTACTTAAAATAAATAAAAAAGTTCCCTCGTTGATAATAATATTGTGACTTGAAACGACCAGCTACAAAAATTAACGTTATCACAAGAATAATTCCAAACAAATACAGTAAAACCTCTCACGGTAATTGCCTTCCTAAGATGATTATATCTGAAGAAGGCATGATTAGTATGTCTAATAACATGATTAAATAAAGGTACCACCAACGGTCACCGATAAACGGCCCCTTTCACAAAAGCCAAAGTCATTCGGAACTGTAGAAGATCTTCTTACAACGGTTTCACTGTAATTCAGTTTTCGGAAAGTTACAGAACTGTTTTGTTCTTCTTCATTGTACACTGGCCTCCAAAGGCTAAGGAACAGCATGTTTTTTGTGTCTAATTTGAGAATGAAGCAACACAGAAACAAGAAATTTACAGAACATGTTTATATGTTACATAAGACGTATTCTCTTGCCCAACATAAAGGGCAAGAGAACACGTCTCCTAGACCAGCCAACAATGAGTTGGTTGTATCCTCGGGTCAAGGGGACACTAACAACTGGGCGTCTTATATACACACCTGCATTGTGCAGGCGTCTGCGCACTGTAGTAGCTGAGATTCTCGTTCCTATTGCCACTAAATCAACGAATCGGGCAAACGACTTCTCCTGGACATTGATAGACTCTCCTGGATATTGTTCACGAAACTGTAATAACAACTGCAAATCAACACCCGTGAACAAAAATTACTACTTTTGCATTTTTTCTTCAACTCCTATATAAGTATTTATTTCTATAAAATAAAAGTGGTAACTATTGTTTTTACATATATTTTCTTAAACTTAGTTACTATCATGCATATGAACTGTGAATGTAAACGTTACTGACATTTTTGTAATGTGAGCTTTCAAAACATGTTGTTCCTTAACTTTTGGAGGGCAGTGTATTTGGAATTCCAAACGCTCATCCAAAACACATTAATCTCCTTAAGGAAAGAGAGTGTCCATCATTCACTGACAAATAATTTTCCTATGTGAATGCCATTAATTGTTTAAATTCAAAAGAAGGCATTTTAAAACTTCAAGGAAAGATTCAGAACACGGTAATAGGAAAACTTCATAAAGACGAAGAACAAAGTAGTTGAATAACATAAGATTTAAAACAACGTAACGTTCATGTAATAAATTGATAACCACCGAACACAATATGCGAATGATCATTTTAGTGAGAATTTTTTTATTTAATTTCTCAGGGGTTATAATAAGACTTCTAAAAAAACAGCCGCTTTAGACATTTGTAAATCTGTTTGGCAATTTTCAAAGCATATTAATTGTGCTGTTACAGTTATTTATTATTTTACTAAAGTTTAATTTAAATTACTTGCATAATTTAAATGAATTCTTAAATTTTTAGTATAAATTTCGTAAATACGCGTGGATTTGTTAACATTAAATCAAAAGATTAAACGTAATCAGCCTTCATTTTAAAACTACGATGATTCAGATTCACAGCAATTTTCTAAATTTAGCTAAACAGAAAGAAAGTGAAAGAAAAATTTAAAAAGGTTTGTAAAAAAAAAGTCTGAAAGGTTTCAGATTTTAACGCTGCCCAAAAGTTTAAGGTTTTTTACGCTCTCGCTGAGCTCGTAGTCTACTAGTCTGTTACATCAACACCCTCTAGAACTTAAGGTGCTGGTTATACTCAAGCCTATGAACCCTTTTTTTTTAACTTTTTATTTCTTTCGCACTTACGCCATATACAATTCAACAGCAAATTAACAAAAATTTTAAAAGCAACGTAGCAGTTGTAGCAGCAACGTAAGAACGTAGTTGTTTAGAATTTTCGATGCAGCGTTAAACATTGGCATGCATTTTTCTGTTCCCCCCTTCAGTCTTTTTAGGTTTATCATACCAGTTTTCTTACCAAGATGGCTTTATAGAACTTTGTTTTTTTATTATTAACTTTCTGTCAGTTAAGGTTATTTATTAAATATAACTTTCTTGGTGCTTGCGGCACATAAAATTTGACTCAACAGCAAAATCACATATTTCAAAACAACATACCTCCTTCAGAATTTCCGATAAACAGCCTCGCGTGCTGGACATAAAAATGTTTTTTTTTCCTACAGTGTTGCCACTGCTCACTTGGAAATCGCTGGGTTTGTTAATCGAAAATTCATTTTAAAGTTTCACAAAATATGAAATAGTTAATACAACAAATTCAAAATTCAAAATTCGGGCTTCCAGGTGCAAATATTCGGATGGAGAACTATGTTATTTAAAATTTGATGGCTCTAAATACCGTTGTTCTTTCACAATGCGAGAAACATGCATAAATTCATGCAGATTCTTCCTTATTTAATTTCTTTAAATATGTACAATATAAGGCAATAATATTTGGTAGCAATAATTTGAAAAGTGATACACCATTTATTGTGATTCAAAGCATTTTGAGGCTAATAAACTTTTAATATCTACAGCAAAAACACAAACAAGCCATGACCTAGTCAACTTTGACAGAGGTACCTTAAAGTAGTGGTCTCAAACTCGTAGTCCACTGACCGCTTGCGAATCTCAAAGCAATTTTATGAAGCCCGTGAATAAATTTTAGTTAAGTATTTGATGGAAACTGGGTGTTTATAGTTTTTGAGACATAAAGATATGTACTAAGATTATATGCTCGATAGCTAATGAAGGGAAAGAAGAGATGGAATAGGTTGCGATTTTGTCTTTATTGCTTGTATATTACGTCACTTGATAACTGTAAAGAGGAATAATTTCCCTTTTTGGCACAGTCAATACATGTAGTTTGCCAGTTGGCAGTTCGTGATACTTCAATATTCTGAAATTCCAAGTTTTCCCGTCAAAAATTTTTTAATGGTTAATTCAACAAATTGGAATTCCTTGAAGTAAATGCTAGTCTAAAATTTGAAATTTAGCCACTAATGCGTTTGATTTACAAAGCACAGACAGTAGAAATTTCTTGCGGGTACCAACTTTTAGATTTCAATAGAAAATAAATATGAATTTCAATTTTTCTCTTGTATTATTATTATTATTATTATTAGTTTATGTATGCTTTGATAATCGGTATGTGAAATACAAGATTTATTTTATTTGATTTAATTTTGGTTATTTTTTTTTAAATTTCATTGATAAAATATTTTGGCTCGTAAGGTGGTTTCAGACAAAACATTCGGTCTGCATACAATTTGAACTTGAGACCATTGCCATATCCCACCAGCGGCCGAGCGGTAAAGTCGCTGAACGCTAGTAGTTCGGTCCGAGGTTCGATTTCCGCGAACGGGCTGGCTGCATGGGCGTTTCCGTGGTTTTCCGCATGTGTAACGTCTATACGAGCCAGTTTCCCGTAGAAAGTCCTCCACGATGGCATCCCTCCGCTTCCATGTAATGCCTAAGGGCAGAGCACGTAAACAATAATGCCATTGCCATAAGGAATTCTATAATATTTGCTGTTAATTACTTTAATGACTTCAGCGGTAGTTTTAAAAATGTCTTTGAACATGCTAATACTTTAATTTAAGAATATTTCAGAAATAACAATCAGTCAGTATAAAGCGACTTGAACTGAGTGAAAGCTTGAATGAAGTTAAAATGAAACATTATCTCCATATCATAATATTTTTAATAAAAGGAAAATCAAAGGATTACAAAAGAGGTTTGATTTTTTTCTTCAGCAGGGACCTTGTCCTATGATATCTGGTCTCCTTACCCTATTATACTTTCTCATAACACAAAAGATCCTCTCTCCTTTCATCACCAAATGTCTCTTAGCCAATCTCATCGCCACTATATAAGGCTCAGTTAGGATCATATTGTAGAATTATGTAGAACTTCTATTGAGTACTCTTTGCACAGTGGTACTGTGTGAATTGCATTCCGTCTAGCGATGCGATATAAATAATAATTAATTTATTATTTATATATAATTCATGTTAATTTAATATTAAAATCAAACTTTATGCTAATTGTAATCAGAAGAAACTTATGTTAACATACCTTAATTTAAAAAAATAATATATCTCTATTTATTGTTGGACATGTGAAATGTATTTCCAGTTCACATTGTAGAAGGACTTCATTTTAAGTGATCTTGCATTACGGGAAATGCAACATAGTGTAAAGCAAAAGCTAGCTGTACTTAGTATCTTAGAAGCGTTCATTTGATAACATTTGGTTCTGGAAGTTCCGCGAAATTTCGAATATTAGCCAAACGTTTGATGTCTTGATTCAGATTGTACGAGATTTTTTACCCTTTTTTATTCTATAAATTTCTTATTATTTTTCTTTTTATTTACAATGAAACTTCCAAGACACGACACTTATTATTTCACATGATTTTGCTGTTCTGTTGAGCTGGTAACCTTAAATAGATAGTATTCAGTGCCAGAATTTATTTATAGTATTCGAAATACACGCAAATACTGATGATTTTATTCCATTTTCCGAAGGCTAATTTTAACATTAAATGAACAAAATTTTTCAAACTCCGACTCGTTTTTTTTAATCTTTCATATTGACTCCTTCTAATTCCCACCCTTCTTTTGTTCTTTTTTGTTTCGTAATTTATATATTTAAAATTTTCGCCTGTGCTTTGAAGCATAGTATGACATTTTTGAAAAAATAAATTAAAACTTTGTTGCTGATTATTTGAGAAAAATGCGAAAGAAACTCAACAGTATTATCTAAGTAGAATATATAAAGTTTTTCTCTCCTAATATGCAACCCTACCACATGCCGCATGGTTAAAACCACTGAATACTGGCCGTTTGATCCCGGCTCAAATCCGGGCGATTATACTGGCTGCATGATTTGCGTTCCCTAGATGTAACGTGAATGCGAGCCAGTTTTCCCTAGAAAGTCCTCCAGGAAGACACCTCTCTCTTTAAGCAGACAGCCTTCACGTGATTTGCATATTTAGATAACACAATCTTAGACTGCACTATAAGGGTAATATTGCCTAAATTTAGCATTGTCAAAATCCATTTCCTAAAGTTTTAAAAAGTGAATAGAGAAATGTCACTTTGTATTATCCTCCATGTAAATATGGCCATAATATTTTATCTGTTCATAAAGTTAGAAGTACAAACTTTTTTATTCAAGAATATATGGTATTTAAATTCCCGAAAAATTAATAAATTTATTTATTAGTTAATTAAGTTAAAAAATTAGTTAATAACTACATACATTGTATTCAGTGAAAACTATTGCACTTCATGAATTTTTACTCCCTTGTACGAAGCAAAGGAAGTACAGTAATCACGAACAATTTCGAGTACCATATTTCAACGAAAATATCCATTTTGACGTCTCTCGAATCCATTTGAATTACGTTTTGGTAACATCTGTACGTGTAGACAAAATAGAACTTTTTTTTTTCAAAATGGATTTAAAATGGATTCAGAAGAGATATTTTCGTGACATCTGTACGTACGTACGTATGTATCTCGCATAACTTAAAAGCGAGTAGCAGAAAGTTGAAACATTGCGTATGAGAATACTATAAAATATAGTTGTGCGCCTCCTTTTTTGGTTGCAATCGGCCACACAAAACATATTACATATACAGGATGTTTATAAAGTCCCGGATCCATCTTGATGTTTAATAACTCATAAAATAATAAAGATAAATTAATATTAATAACATAAATGGTTAGATAGACTCAAAAAGTTTCATGACCCTTGTAAATGAACTTCCACGTGTGCCACTTTCGTCGCACAGAGAATATCAAGTCGATATTCGATTTCACGCCAGGTACCGGCAAGCATGTCGGCGTCTACGGAGGGTAGTGCAGTTATAATTCTGGCTTTTAGGTCATCAATGTTCGACACTCTCCTCTTGTAAACGTTGTCCTTGACAAATCCCCAAAGGAAAAAGTCAAGCGGCGTTATATCAGGTGATCTGGGTGGCCAAGGAATTAGTCCTCCTAAGAGCCTCCTGTCCTAACATCACATACAAAAGTACTAGAACAAACACATCAAAAGTAAACAATGCAATAAATAAGCAGACGATATTTAGAAAAGTACAGATATTTAGTCTGGAAAAGGAAATTATCTGAAATTATAATCACACGCGCAGACGATATTTACAAAAGTAAAGATATTCAAACCTGAAAAAGAAAATATATAAGTTATTCCATCAATAAATGCCATAAGTTTGTTTATATCTTCATTGTTTTATGAGTTATTAAACATCAAAATTGGTCCGGGACTTTATAAACACCCTGTATATCCTCACTCTATTACCCGGCTTGGTGAGCTTAGTATCTTTATTCTTATGTGTTGGTAAATTAGGCATTTTTGCTTAAAAAGTGGTTGAATTATGTTCTTCTTACGTTTCGGTTAAGGTTTTTACGTCTTTAGTTAATCTGCGCGCAATAGTTGTAAAATTATCAACAATTTAAAGTGGCGCTAAGCCTAACGAGATTGCCATTTGTTTACATTTGAAAATTTTAGTAGAATACTAAATAAAGTCAGTAGGTGCACCAACTTCAGTAACTTTTTGCTCAGTGGCATCAAAAGTTAACTTTCAGTTGTATATTCCTTAAATTTTGTCTTCTTGCTCGTTAGTCGAATTGCATGTTTTGGAGTAAAAATTGTAATTTGAATTTAAAAAAAAATTTTTTTAGCTGTTTTTAACTGCATTCTGTGTTAGGTTTTTCCGTATTTTACAATTTTTAATGAAAGATGTTTTGAGTTTTTATGTATTATTGTATATTTTCAAATATATCTCTGATGAAATTCAGGGGAAAAAGTTTAAATGAAATTCAGTAAAAAAAAGTCTTTAATTTAACAAGCCATGTGGTGTCCAAGTCAGATTTTTTACTTAGGTTTGTACGTTTTTAAAACTGCAACAAAATAGCGAAAAAAATGTATTTTTGATTACGAATTGCTTTGAAAGTATTAAAATTAAATTTTGGCCTAATGGCAGATACCGGGAAACGTAACTGCTGAAAATTGAAAACATGCCATACTAAGATCTTCCTAATTTAAATACAACAAAGAATTTAGCAAATAATTTTTAAGATAATATCAAATAAAGGTACAGTTTGAATGACGCAGTAAACAAAAGGATAACGTGAAGTCAAATTCCAGAAGTTTCTGTTCAGTGATAGGAACGATCCATAACAATAAGAATTTTAATAATAGACAGGCGCCATGCATTCCATTAAAAGATGAGCACTTATCTTTCTCACGCCAAGAATGATGATAACCTTTCAATGTGTATCACTTATTTGCTGATTAAGTTATCAAAACTTAAGTATCACATGAATCGGTAGCATGTTATCACTTCCTTGTTGTGACCTCATTGTTTGAAAACATATTACTTTATTGATCAAATATATACTAGTAGCAAAAGCTTTATCCGCTATAATAGAATAAGAATTTCTTCAAGTTTGAAATTTGGAAGCCGGGAACAATTAAAATTTTAATTTTTTGCTTAAATTAATCAAGGAACACGATTACATGAATCCACTTATATAAGAAATGCACTTTTTCGGTAAAAGCTTTGGAACCAATGTTATTGATGTCAAAGCGTACATCAATGATGAAGATTAAATACGTTTTGCCAGTTTCGATTAGAATACAATCCAGTCAAAATTCTTTGCATATGTTTAAATGCTTTTTTTTTTCTTCCTCTAATTCTGGGTAAATATTCTGTAATGAATTATCTTCAAAAAATACATTCTTTGGACTAATGTGTATTATTTATTCTTTCCCCTGCAATTTCATGCTACGTTTTCCCTAACTATATTTGTCGATTGTAACTTGCGAAACAGTGAAAGTATTACATGATAGCTTAACAGTTATTTTGCCATTTTAAATACAGAAAAGGATTAAAAAACAAATCTGAAAGGTTTCAGATTTTAAACTACGTCCAAAGGGGCTTTTTTTTAACGTTTTGCGTGTTACCTTTATTTTTTAAATATCATGTTCTTCGCCCTTAAACCAAAAAATTCAGTTCAACAGCAATATCGCAAAATAATTTTAAAATGAGCATAATGTTTAGAATTTCCATTACACAATTTCGCGCGCTGGAGATAAAAAGGTTTTGCGTCCGTAGAGTTTTGCCATTGCTCGCTTTTAAATCGTTTGAGTTTGTTCATCAAAAATTCGTTAAAATTTTACAAAATATGAAATAGATAATAAAACAAATTCCAAATTCGGCCTTCCAGATGCGCATATTCGGTTGGAAACGTACGTTATCAAAAGTGGACGGCTCTAGGTACCTTTTTTTTATCACATTTGGAGAAATATACATTAATTTATGCAGATTCTTCATTATTTAATTTCTTTAAATATAATATAGGGCTACAATATTTTGTGGCAACAGTTGGAAAAGTGATTCAGACATTTAATATTTCCAGTGCAAAATCGTAAAACAAAAACAATAGCCCTTTAGGGATAAAGCCCCTTTGGACTAAAAATCTCAAAGCCTTCAGGTTTTATATTACGCCCAAAGACTCGTTTATGTTACCTTTACTTATTTATGTTACCTTTACTTATTAATGATCATGTTCTTCGCACTTAAATCATAAAATTCCATTCAACAGCAATATCACAAAATATTTAAAATAGCATATCTTTAGAATTTCCGATATACAGTCTCGCGTACTGAAGATAATTTTTTTTTCCCGCATGGTGTTGCCATTGCTCGCTTTGAAATGGTTGAGTTTGTTAATAAAAAATTCTTTAATGTTTGAAGAAATATGAAACAGTTAATAAACAAAATCCATATCCGAAATTTGGGCTGCCAGATGCCCATATTCGAATGGAGGACTACGTTATTCAAAATTCGATGTCTCTAGGTACCGCTGTTTTTTCACAGTGCGAGAAACATACATACATTCATGCAGATTCTTCATTATTTCATTTTTTTAAATGTAATTCAGGCTCTAATATTTGGTGGTAACAGTTTGAAAAGTGTAACAACGCTTTTAGTGAATTGACCCAAAATGCCAAAACGAAATTAATAGTTCTTCTGGACAAATTGCCTCTTCGGCTAAAAATCATAACAGGGATGTATTTTAAAATTATTGGTTCAATTAATGTTTTAACATATAGCTAACAATACGTTAAACATATAACAGGATACTGTTTCTATATTTAATGGAATTAATAATTTACTACAGCGTCATCAAACTGTGTTCCGTGGAACGCAAAGACAAGTCAAACCCAGACATCAATCAATAATTTGATTAGTCAAACACTAATCAAATTAAAAATTCGACATATGGCGTATGTCAAAGAGAATGATATGCAATGCGTTGCAAACTTGAACAGTTTTCTAATGGAAAATGAATTACATTTAGACAACAATATTAAAAATTATACAATGGAGCACCTTTTCCATTCGAAGAAAACTAGAAGAGAATAAGTAAGTAATAACTAGAAGAGAATAAGTAAGTAAATACTAGTAAGACTGGATAAAAATTCGTTCGAGTGTTATGGTCATTCAAAAGGCTTGTCAATGAACAAAAGGGAATAATTTATCGACATATCAATAGTTTCGAAGTTCAAATCTAAATTTCAGCGAGAGCAGCTCCTAAATTTTTAGTTCCCGTTTCATGCAGAAGACCCAAATATTTCTCACACAGCTATATAAACATTTTCATGCCATTCGGGGCAACGTAGGTAAAATCTTTCTCCGCGTATATGGCAAAGAAACAAATTATAGAAAAAAATTAAATGCAGAATATAAAATACGATTCCAGATAACATCAATAGAACTATAGATTTTGATAGTTTGGAAGAAAAAAAATATGCGTCACTAAATATAATACCGGTGTCACCTGGATTTCGGGTTAAGGCTATTAAGGAGAAAATTACATTCACTTTATGTTAATTTTTCTGAGCAAAAAATAAAATGGTTTTTTTTTAATTGTCTTTACATAAATATCTGTAATGTACTGATATACTTTTGATGATGTTTTAAGATATATCTTTCTAAGGGTGGGTTGGGGTTCTCGAAAAAACCTAATATTTCTAAGACTTCGGTGAATCAACAAAATTTAAAGACCACTGATTTAATATTGTTGCCTGCGTACGGGTTCGTAATGGATTGAATGCAACAGTCGTTAAAAAATTAACAAAATTTATTCTTTTCACAAGAAATAAAACAAAACACTGAAATATTCCACAGAGATATTCTTACAATATCACAATATCTGAAACGTTAAACGGAATTCAATTCGAAACAGATAGAGTCAATCCAATCTCACAGCGAATTCGCTACCATCAATCACAGCATAAGTAAATAAACCGTTTGCTGAAAACAGCTACAACTGAGCTGAGGTGTTTAAATTCGGCTTTTATGAGCTTTTTAATTATTTACTATAATATTCTGCTAAAACCTCGATTTTTCTCAATTTCTGTGGATGGCAACAGCAATTACGTGATACTTATTTATTAAATATTGAATATGCACGTTATTTTATTTTTACTTTTCCGACGTAGCTTTCGTTTCAAAAATCGTCTGCGCTGCACGTGAAAATAAAGCAATCCGTGATCATGATCCGATAGTTATTTAAATCTGAAACTGACAAAAGCCGTAACTAAATAAATAATTCAGAAGAGATTTAAACAATTATGTACCAAAAAAGTAGCTAATATTGTAACTCAAAAATTTTAACAATTGATTATTATCTCACGAACATTGAATAGCACACAGTAGGGGGCATCTAAAATGTAGCGCACAATTAATTACATAATTAATGTTGTAATTTAAATAATGAATAAAAAAATTTCTTTCAGCATTATTTATTTTTTGCCGTTTTTAACATTAAATAATGTTAATGGAATTTTGTTTTCGATATATTTTTTAAAAAGTAATGCACGACAAAGGGCAGGAATTTTGTCCTCGACTTCACAGGTTCTTTCTAGAGAATTCATCGTAAATGTTATTAGAATTTTGGGTCTTAATTTTTGAATTTCTAGCCGAATTTTGGCTTTAAACTGTTGTATGATTCGTGGCTTATTTGCGTGTACCTTTCACTTCCGAGAAGCTCCAGAGATAAAAATAATGTAAGACCGTTAAATTTTGAGATTGCGATGACGAGTTAAATTAAAAAATTGAGAAATTTTACGATTCCCAAAAATTTCCCATTGTTTCTTGCACTGTGTGAAAAGTGGTAATTCGCAAATTGTTAGAGCATTAAGCGCTTTCCAAATATCAAAGAAATTGCGTTATTCTCGTTGCATGAAAATAATAACGTTTCCATTATAAAACCTTCAAACGTTGGCTATACAGTCCTAAAAATAAGAATAAATAAATTTAAAAAAAAAATACTTCACAAGAAGAACGTCATTTACTGTTTAAATCATAACTTTAATTGCGCCCCCCCCGTATTAGCTGGCCATCTGTCTGTTGTTACATAAAATAACGCGTTTTAAATTATATTCGTGTTCGTTAATCAATATATATTAGAAAAGTAAATGTACAATGTGCGTGCAGCTAAAACTTGGAAACGAGTCCCGGTACGATCAAGGGAGCTATATGGTATGGTAGCCTTCTACAGTACAACCATGAAGAAGGTACCCGTTTTTACCAGAAGGGCGTGCTTTTGAGGATATAAGGGCTGGAAGTTTCGCCCCCTAGAAATTTCTAGAACAGTCTAGCACATTCGAGATCATTCGACAACATTCCAGAACATCCGGAGCATTCTGAAATGTTCGGGCACATACCGGGGCATTCCAGATCATTGTGGAATGTTCCAGAATAGTCTCGAATGTTGTGGAATGTTCTGGAACGTTGTAGACCATTCGAAGCCCTTTTTATATAGGTGTGGCTACCCATTGGTAGGGGCTATATAAAGCAAGATCCATCGTGGATTCGAACGCCATATCTTATCAGTGAAATGCAGTGAGAGAATAAAACTAGAGAAGCGTGAGTAATCAGTATGATACAGTGACTGAATATAAATCGAAAGTAAAGTGTATAAAGTGATGACACATAAAATATCACTCAAATCATGGACAGAGCATTACAAGACTTGCGAGGAAACTCTGAAGGGATGAGAGGAGCTATAATCTCAGGAGATTTTTCGACGGACACTTACAGTTATCCCCCAAGTCAACAGCAGCAGATGAAATCAAAGCATGCTTAAATCAACTTATCTCTGGCCACACATACAAATACTGCGACTAACAAAATATATGAGAGTCGAACTGTCGAAAGACAAAACAACAACACACTTTGCTGAAAAACTTCTACAAACAGGCGAAATCACATATCCTACTGATCAGACGGCCGGCCTCATTGAACTCAACAAGGATTTCTGCAACATAGCCACTACTGTAAATGAACTCATCGATCAAATTTATCCAAACATTGCTCACAACTATACCAATCGCGAGTGGCTATTTCAAAGGGCAATTTTGGGAATTAAAAATAATATTATCGACGATATCAACTTTAATACTCAAAAGAAAATTCCCGGTGAAGAGAGACTATACAAATCGATTGACGCGATGGTAAACGTTGAAGAAAGTGTTAACTACCCCGCATAATTTTTAAATTCTTTGCAAGTATGAGGATTGCCATTACACTGCCTTCGACTGAAAATTGGATCTTCGATGATTCAGAAATCTATTCAGAAATCTCAACTCACCAAAACTATGTAATGGAACAAGGATGGTTGTCAAACATCTATCGAATAACATCATCAAGGCTAAACTTATGACTGGAAAGGACAAAGGACTTACAGCATTTATCCCCAGAATATCACCGATATCTATTGAGCTGCCATTCCAGTTTAAAAGGCTGCAACTTCCAATCAAATCAGCCTATAGTTTTACAACTAACAAAGCGCAAGAACACACTTTAAAACATTGCGGTATCAACCTCAAAGACTTCTGCTTTTCTCACGGTCAGCTATACGTAGTTTGCTATCGAGTAGGAAATTCGAATAATCTGTAAACATAATACCCCGGATAACAAAAGGGAAAATGCTGTTTTAAGTACTGTAAATAGTTAGAATATGTTTTCAATAAAAAGAAATTTACCCTTTATGTTTTAAAGTTTATCCTTTTATTCCAACTGCCACACAATCTCATATCAACTCCCTGAGCGAAGCTGGGTACCCCAGCTAGTATCTTAATATAAAACCTTACAAGAAGAAAACGAGAGGCGCGGAATGTCAAGAGAACGTGGTGTTCCCAGGTTTTCATCCACACAAGTGCAAATGGTATCCGATGCCCTTGACTTCGATGACAGGACGAAAATCGTTGCTCTCAGCAATTTTCATCTATATCTTAGGAAAGTCTATATTTAGACCATAGTTTGAGTTTGCAAAGTAGTGTACCTTATCATTGAGTTCAATCTACTAATATTTACAATTGAAGGAACGGAAGAAAGAATTCACCATCAATTTGTTTACGCACCTAAGCTCCTTTGGAGTCCAGTTTAAAACTTGTGGAATATGTTATAATCATACATAGAAAAGATAAGGAAATGAGACAAGAACTGGATTTAATTCGTTGAGAATATCTGCAAAATAGAGGTACTTTCTCTGAGACGTAAAAGACATGAGACGAAGAAGTTATTAAGCGTTCCTGCTGCAAAGTTAAATGAATGTGGAAAATTTGATGTTATGAAATTAGTTTAGTTATTTAAAGCGAATAATGCTTGAATTATCTTTGGAAAGAAATTTCCTAACTCAGGAGTTTTCAACCATGGACTTCGAGTGTTCTGAATGATCAAATAATGGTCAAAGTTTAAAGTGCGGGTAATAGATGATTAATATTTCTCATTAAATAAATAAGAAATGTTTGACTTTTAAATGGTTTCCAAAGGCTTTTGAATTTTCGTATAGCACTGCAGATAGTAATTCCAATTGAAACTTTTTGTCTATGGGGTAATTAGTTAAATCATTCAGGTAAAGCATTCATTGTCCCAAAATGAATTTTTTAAGCTTCATTATTCAGAATATGTTGAAAAAATAAAGGTGCTTATTGAATACTAAAACTCGTTGCTTGAATGCATAGTTAAATTTTTCCTAGAAAAATCTATAGGATGTAATAAAAAGGATGAATGTTTCCATCAAGAACCAAAGGAGGTGGAAAAGGTGAGTCGAAGGCTAATATTTGTCAGAACTTTATTCTTGCATTGAGCGTTGTGAAACCCGGATGTAGCTTACAAATGTTTTTCTACTAAAGTTTGGAGGCCAGCTTACATACGAGTTCAAAATAATTTGTAACAAAACACAAAATAATTTGTAACACTCACAAAAATGGTATTAAGGTTAATTAATTTTTAAAATATTATTTTTATTTTATTTCATCCTAATAAACAATGATCACATTTCTTAATACAGTTTCCTCTCCTCCATTATCCCTGAAGGCATGCCTATCATTGTTAGTGAAGATCTAAATGCAAAGAACAGACACTGGGGCTGTAGAAACACTTATATAAACCGCAACGCTCTGCACCAGTTCATAATCAATAATCCCATCTCAGTCTATGCATCTGAAGAAACTCCATACAGACGTCTTCACACAAGAAGACAACCGGACTTCTCGACTTATTAACTCTGGCATCCCTGTGGTAACAATACTAAAGTTGCTCTCACTTCGGACCATATCCGGATAACAGTTGTATTGGGTATCGCAAAACTCAAGTTGCCTGTTGTCTAAGGTTAAACTCTTACAGATTGAGAGCCCTTGAGAACAAATACATGTGTATTCAGCCTATTACTGTTTGGATCTCTACTGCATACTCAAACGTTGACGAAATGAGAGTCTTTAGTGAACACTTAGAGCAACAATTTATTCCTAACGTGACATTAGTGGATCTAGAATTCATCGGACAATTAGAAAATTTGTTGATTCTGGACTTGTGCCCTTTCAGCAAAATTCCTGATCTCACTATGTCTGGTGAAATTCAAATTATAATACGTAAGTTGGATATTAGAAAGGCCCCAGGCCTTGACGCAACTTCCAGCAACATTTACCTTCCAATATTATGGCTAAATTCACTGGAATTATCAATACCGTCCTGATGCTAAGTTATTTTCCCAATCCTTGAAAAAGTGCCAAGATCTTTTATCGTGGTAAGTCTGGAAATAACAGCTCCAAAGTGAAGAATTTTCACCGTATAAGTTTACTTTCCAATCTCAGAAAAATTTATGAACTCATATTCTTAAAAAGAATCTGTATCTTCAACTATTTCCCTTCGGCGAGCATGGAGTCGGGAAGTAAAACTCTATTTCAAAGCAGCTAGTCAAGCTGATTATGCAAAGTATTCCTTACACTAGACGTGGCGAAAGCATTCGAGCGCGTTTGGTATAGGTGGTTGATCTGAAAATTGATTTAAATGAGCTTTAGTCGGGAAATTATCCTTCTCCTCAATTTCTTTCTTACAGTTCGGACTTGCAGTGTGCCAGTCAAGGGAATGTCTATTTTCCTTCAAAAACATCACTTCAGAGTTCGTCTGCCCATTCTCTACTTTTTTTCATGCAATCGATTTTCCCAGAAACAAACTGGATCATAACTGTATGTTAGCTTGCTACTTTGACGATACAAGGGGAACCGTGAACTCTATCCAACCCAATAATGCATTTCCAAACTCCGAAATTCCTTTTAGACATTCTTGACAGTGCAGGAAAAGGAAAATCAGTATAAATGATTCCCACTAGTTCCCACTAGTGAGAAAGGCCATCATTCGGTAAATAGCACCAAACACCTCTATTTATTTCGAAAAACTGTGAATTGAAACAGTGTAAATAATGTAAATTATCTAGGGGTTATAATTAACCAAAGACTCACATGTAATTGTTATATTAAACATTTCATAGGAAACACGGGTAATACTGCCAACCAATTTTCTGCACATCTTGGAAACTACTCTTGACTGTCTGTCAACAAAAAGACAAGGATTTACATACATCTTTTGTCAGAAAAGTTCTAGAACAATTTTCTTTTAAATTCTGAGTTTTCAATATTAAAAAGGAACAAATGTTGTGTCTATGCTACATGGTAAGTAATCGTACTTGACATGACTTTGGCCATGTTTCCTCGCAAATTTACTAAGTATTAGGGCTGTGCGTAGCAACACATTGCTCGGATTGTTGTCGCATTCGTTAAGGTGATACAATGGATGCTGATCGTGAGAAAAGAGTGTTCTGTGTTAAGTTAAAGAAAGAAAAGAAGTGAGTACGTATGAGAAAAGAGTGTTCTGTGTCATTAAGTTCTGTGTTAAGCTCGGGAAAACTTCTAGTAAAACGCGGAACTCGATTAAGCAAACATATGCAGGAGAGGCACTTTCGAGAAGTCGTGTTTTTGAATGGCACAAAAGGTTTTGTGAAAGCAGAGATTCAGTACAACACGATCCCAGAGTTGATACCGATACGTGGAGCGTGTAAGGCAGTTATTGCAAGAAGACTGTCATGTAACTGATGATATCAGAAGTACTGAATTTAAATCGTAATGTGTGTCATAAGATTTTGCGCGAAGTTTTAGTGAAACGGAAACTTAATGAGAGAGTTGTCCCTCACTCACTAGCAGATGAACAAAAAAAGTAAGACGAAGAATTTCTGCTGAACTATTGGATAGAGCCAGACGTGATTTCACATTTATGTCAAAGATTATTATGATTTTTTTCTTGTTTCCGCGACGGAAAAGGCGACTGAAAGGAAAAATTCATCAAGATTGTTGCAGACATCCAGCAGGCTGTGACAAATAAGCTTGCAAGCATCGCAGTTGAAGATTTCTCTGCTTGCTTCCAAGACCTCTAGAAATGTTGGCAGTTGTGTATAGATACCCAAGGGTATTACTCTGATAGTAGCTAGCATCATTACTTGGTAAATGTAATTTTCTATTTTCTATGACCTTTGTCCTGGAACTTTCTGACAAAAGATGCATGCAATATACGGCCAGCTGCATTTTCAGCTTGAAATGATAGCTTCCACAAGCTTCAAGTAGCACAGGATAAGTTTCTGAAAAGAATTGTAAATGCTCATTATCTGATGAGAAACAAAGCGATCCATAATAACTTGAAAATCAACGCTATAATGGACCACATTACTAAACTTAATAAGCGTTTCTTTAAAACTCAGCTGTGATGTTGTAAAATTTTCGGAAGTCCTTAATTACTAAATCATTCCAGAAGAGAATTTGATCAGACTGTTCGCTGCCCACGTGCTTAAATACCACAATTTCGTAACTTAGGTTGGATTACTGACGTTACCTGACAGAACTTTTGTTTCTTGCCGCATTCCATCTGATTAATACACTTGCAGTACAGGAGAAGATGGTCTCCCCAACTTTACCTCATTTTCTTGATAGTTCTTGGTGTTTCACCTGCTAGCTCTGCAATATTTTGAGCCCGCAGAGGCTTAATTTTCTAATCCAGCTTATAGGAGCCCTTCTGAGGCCATTTAAGCGACTTCATAATCCGTATTCTTTTAAGATAAAGCTTTTAGCAGTTACAGCTGACCGTCTCATTATTACCTCTCCCAGCAATTGTATTATATATTTCTCTTTATCTTTGCTAACCGTAACTGTTCGTGAGAGTTTGAGAGCCTGATGCAAAACCTGTTTGCTCACTTTGTCTTGTGAAATATGGGAATATTTCAATTTTATTTGAATAATTGTTTCTGATATTGTTGCGAATTCCGGAAATTTATTTTCTGTACATAGGTGTAACCGTCAGGCTGATGATTAAATAAAAAATATTTACTTTTTATTATTAAATATTATTTCAGAATCATATAGATATCTGCCGTGTCATCGGCCTCTACATCGAGAGTTAAACTTTCATTTTATATCTGTATTTGTGAAATAAATTCATTACAATGGTCACAAATATGTATTTTTTCTGCACCATTAGTTTTGAATTAGCCTGTATTTGCAGCACAAAATTAAACAGCCATGCAGAAATTTCGACTAGTAGACATTTGGAATATGTACGTGACGCAGTGTTTATATATCTTGGAATGAGTTGCTTGATTTTTAGTAGTACGTTATCTGTGTCCACAGACGATTCGAGAGAGAGTTTTAAGAATTTTTCAACGGCGCGCAGTGTACTGATTATTTAAAAATACTGACAAACCTCGGATTCAGTGATTCAGTGCTCATTGCTTCACCATTTCGATTAATCCAGGAACAGAATAAGTGAATTTCGATTCAATATGATTTAGCGAAATAACGAAATAAAGATTGAGCAAATAAATATATATAAATATTTTCTATGTATATGAAATGATACTTCAGATAAGGATGATGTAGGACGTGATGTATCTGGTGTAAGCTGGTTAACCACTTAATTATTTTTGGCAAAATGGTAAATGTTACAGTGTTAGCTAATTCTTGGTAAAGTTACAATGGTGGCTGGTTAACCATTTTATTCTCGGCAAGATATTTTTGAACTAGACTATACAGACAGCTCAATAGACAGGATATACAGACAGGAATACATCATGCTAACTGGACAGAGAAGCTAAGTAGAAATGCGCAGATTGCAATATGGATTTTAGTGTAGTTATAGTTCTACTTGGTTTCTACTGGTTAATTAAGATCTTGGTTTGTGAAATTTAACATTATTATTGGTTAAAAGACCTTTTTTGCGTTACATACCTGCGTGCTTCTTGAGCATTGTATAAAAATCGTATCATAGAGATTAATTTTGAAATTGACACAGTTTAGAGGAATTTGTTATAAGCAAGTTACTTTTTTAAACGATATTAACAAGAGAACTTAAGAGTCTATTAAAAATAAAGAATTTTATTCTACATATTCTTTATCTTATACACATAAATAATGAAAATGAAATAGGGACATAAATATACTCAAATAAAAATAACAACAATAAATCAAATTTAAAAAAGAACAAAACAAATTTTTCAATCAAAAGATTTAGATTTCGAAATTCTCAGTTTCAACATGTTACGCTTTCTTAATATTTATTTGTTGAAAGCTTCTGTGGAAAACCTCTTCGGTGTAAAGCGTTGACGAATTTTATTTTTATTGAGAATGAATTCAAAGTACTACAGCTACAGTAATTGAAGAAAAACTCTAGCAATTGGTAATTCTGATGCAATCAACTCATTGAGTCTTACAATTTTTCTTTTGATTTTCTTCTGCAGTCGAAACGAAGCCTGTGTTGGAAAGGAAACGACGAAAATCGGACTTGGTTATAATGTGGCTATCCTTTTGGGATGTGACAGCGAACATCTTCCAAGAAATGTATTTTACTTTGCTTCGATTATGGGAAATAACAAGTAAGTAAATTATCCTCATTTCATATGTAGTACTTGTTCTTTCGGAATACTTTCATCATATGTGTTTGAGAGACGCTTACAAACCGTACCTCAAACACGTATGATGAAAGAATTGAATTTCCTTCTAAACTGATATGACACTTAAAGTTTATCAAAAATCGTTTGCGTAAAATAATGAAACAGGAAATACATATAGAAAAATATCTGAAACATTTTATGAAACTTTTTCAGTGTCTTCTTTATTTTAGTACGTGATTTTTGCTAAAAATCATTTTAAAAAAATGAGAAACTGAGTGGTTGAAAATGTAATTATTCAAAGCTTTAGACAGTAGAATACAAATGTGAAGTTGAGGATTTTTTTTGTTTCCACTTCAGGTAATCAGTTATGACGAATTATAAAAAATTAACAGCCATGTGATTGCTTTTTTTGGTACAGCAATATTAAAAATAACATAATACATAGAAAAATTAACTTTTAATACATTAATTGCAGAATAATTAATTTTCTAAGATTTTGTTTTTCATTAAAAGGGAAATTTTTAGTATTTGCAGCAGGATAACAATTTAGATACTTTTCATATTTTCCAAAAAGGCCATGGAAAATTGAACTTTAATTTTTTTATTGTATGTCATAATGTTTTGATTTAATATTTTAGAATAGCATATGACTGTACTTTGTGAATGATAAAATTAGTTGAAAAACCGGTGAATATGTAAATTATAGAAATATTTATAATATCACCAAAAAATCTACGAATAATTATTCTCGCTGAGATATTTCTGTCAGATTATTGGGCAACGATATGATTATATATAAACGATGTGTGAAATAAACATTATTCATTGACATTGTTTAATCTAAATAATGCATTGGGTCCATCATGCAATTCTTTTTTTACTGAAGATACTTTGAACTGAACATTCGTGATATTACTCTATAATAATTTGAAGTTTTAAATATTATAATCATTAGATTAATTCCACTTATTGGTGGAATGGCTTTATGCGTTCCAGAGTATGCCAAAAGTGATCATGTGGTCAACCACCCAGCAAAAATAAATTGTATTTTTGCAAGAAAAAAAAAAGTATTAGAAAAAAAAAAATCTGAAAGCTTTCAGATTTTACATTACGCCCAAATGGGAGTTTTAACGTTTTGTGTGTTACCTTTATTTATTAAATATCATGTTCTTCGCAGTTAAACTATAAAATTCAATTCAACAGCAGTATCGCATAATAATTTTAAAATGAGCATATCTTTAGAATTTCCGATACACAGTCTCGCGCGCTGGAGATAATTTTTTTTCCGCCGGTACAGTGTTGCCGTTGCTCGCTTTGAAATCGGTGACTTTCTTAATTAAAAACTTATAAATGCTTTACAAAATATGAAATAGATGATAAAACAAATTCCAAATTAAGGCTTCCAGATGCCCATATTAGGTGGAGGATTACGTTATTCAAAATTTGATGGCTCTAGGTTCCCTTGTTTTACTACAATGCGAGAAACATACATATATTTATGCAGATTCTTCATTACTTAATTTCTTTAAATAAAACACAGGGCTGTAATACTTGGCAACAGTTTGAAACGTGAATCAACACAGAAAATGAATCGACCCAAAATGCCAAAACGAAATTAATAGCTCTTCCGGGCTAACGCCTTTTGGGCTAATAATAAATTTATATTTGTTTTTGTTTCATTCTTTTTAATGTATTTTACGTACTGTCATTGCTGAAATCAACGCAAAACTGCTAAATTTTTAATATACTAAGAAAAAGATCAGGATCATGAAACTTACATTTCTAACTGAAATTTTTTCTATTTCCATGCAGACATTTTAGTTATTTCATATGCAATTTACACATAGATATTTCATTTGTTTAACAGGAAAATTACATATATTCATTCATTAAAAATATGCTAATATTTATTCATTACGTTTTAGTAGATTTCCCTCTTTAAATGTTTAACCTGTAGAAAAGAATTTAGAATGGCTGTTAACGTCGGTGATCAACTGATAGAATGAATTCTTTAATAATAATTACCTATTAATTGGAAGACTTAGTTAAAAACACAATGTACGTGAACAAATATTTCATCTCATGGTATTTTAATGTCTCGTTCTGGTATTTCATTCTCATCTGAATACATTTTTAAACAACTTCGCCCCCCCTCGTAACTGAATATATATTTTCTATAAAAAACTGAACAATGTCGGCTTAAGTTATTTTTTCAATTTGTATTATTTGTAACAAGTTGAAATTGCACAGAATATTTCATGATTTTTTTCATTTTATTTCCTAGCAATGAATTTAGAACACGGAACGATTTCAACCAAATTTAGTACCTAAATTGAGATTTACTACTTTTGACAGCAGAAAACGGGCCTTCAAGATTTTTTAACGTAGTTAAAATTGATTCGGTTTCTTCTACTGCATTTAGCAAAAGACACAATTTATAAGTGTAATTATCGCCAATTATATTTATTGTTGTTACTGATAAAGAGTAAAATATTAGATATGTGGTAAATGTACTAAAAACGGTAAAAAATTTTTAAAAAGTGTAAAATCTTATACAAAAGTAATACTATCAATGTTCACCCCGTGGTTGGTTAATAATTAATATGCAAATTATTTTCAATATGCATTAATCATTTTCGCCTTTTAATTTTCATTGAGAAAAATGTTAAAGTTGAGGTTGAATATGAAAGCTAGCATGATACAGAATTTTATAGATACTGGAATAAATAAATCTCGCCAATAAATCTAAAATAGTGGCACTGAACTATCAAAAATTTTAATTTCGAAATAGAATCGATTGGTATTGGCAAGCGGAAAAAATAAAATGATTACTAAGCACAGATGGTAATGGAATCCTTCTGTTTATCTAGTTCACATGGTAAGTAATGCAATTATTCTGCTATCTGGCAAAAATAAACGAATTACTAAGCATACATGGTAATGGAGTCAATCTTATATTGGCAAACAGAAAAAAAAATTAAATAATTGCTAAGCATGCGTGGTATTGGAATCATACTGTTTATCCCGCTTTGCATATGGTAATGGAACCATTCTGTATTGGTAAATGGAAAGCATAAAATAATTACTAAGCACACATGGTAATGGAATCATTCTGTATTGATAGCTGGAAAAATTAAAATAATTATAAACATATATGGTAATGGAATTATTCTATGTTGGTAGGTGGAAAAAAATAATTACAAGCATACATGGTAATGGATTCAATCTGTATTGGCAAATAGAAAAAAAATGAAATAATTGCTAAGCATGCATGGTAATGAAATCATTAAGCATACATGGTAATGGAATCATTCTGTATTGATATGTGGAAAAATTAGAATAATTATAAACATATATGGTAATGGAATTATTTTATATTGGTAGGTGGAAAAAATAAAATAATTACTAAGCGTACATGGTAATGGAATTGTTTTGTACTGGTGGCTGGAAAAATTAAAATAATTACTAAGCATACATGGGTATGGAATCATTCTGTTTATCCTGGTATTGGAATCATTCTGCTATCTGGAAAAAATAATCTAATTACTAAGCATTACATGGAATCATTCTGCATTGATAAATGGGAAAAAGAAACTAATTACTAAGCATGCATAGTAATGGAATTATTCTGTTTATCATCAAGTAGTGAGAGGCTGTTGCTGACACTAACAGTTTGAGACAGCTTGTTTTTAAAAAAGGTGCTTATTTTTCTGGAAAAAAAAGAGCTCGTTTTTGCGATTAATAGATAAAAGATTTTGATGCAGAACCTTTCCGAATGTCTTAAACTGTATATTTTACATCGAAAAATGCATAACACACTTCTTTACGACAAATACATATCAACTGACTGTTCTAAATTTAACACAAAAAAGAAGATATTATATACACTATATTTCAGTTCCAAACGCAAACTAAATTTCGATACAAAAGAATCTGATCGTCTGCGTTCTAGTAATGCGGAATATGTTATTATGTTGCAAAGAATCAGTATTATTTTGAAAAATAAAGTAAAAGGAAATCTTTCAATATCTGAAAGTACTTTTACTCCCAAATTTTATTTGAAAATTTAGTATATCGTCATTTTTATATAAATTGTGATAACTTACCTTTGTTTCCTAATAAAAATGCGAAAATTCTGAAAAAATAAGGAATTCTGAGTGCCCAAGGAAAATTCTGTTTTTAATAATATCCAACTTTTTAATACAAAAAATAGAGCAAAATTTCTGCACTTGTGAAAGTTATAAACTTTTCCATTACTAAAAGTAAAATAAACCTTTACTTTTAGTATTTTAGTATTGAAGGAGCAATCTGACGAAACTTCTTCTTGAATAACCGCAGTAATTTAATCATTCAAAACATATCGGCCTTAATTTCAATTTTTAAACAGACAGAGATATAAGTGTGTACGGATCCAAACTACTCAGAAACTTAATTACCCATAAAGACAGTCAGACGATTATCATTTCGTTTTAAATTTCTAATTAACTCCAATTGAAAAGAAGGTTTACATTAGACTCTTTTTACACTGCTGGCCACTGCAAATGTAACACACTGAAGGAAGCATGCAAATAACACGAAATTTACAACATGCATTAGCAGAGGTGAGATATGCAAACGATTAGAATTTCAGCGCAGACGCACATCCCGCGTGCTTGTGGCGCCACTTCAAAGTGCTATTTAAGGCTTGGTGTTTTTGACGATTTCAAGTTCCGCAATCGTGTTTTTCATGTGGTTTTTTTTTTCAAAAAAACGATCTATTACGCCTCGTAGTAAACAGCGATCATCGTTTGATCAAGTATCCGAGTTCGGCAGAAGAAGGATAGTGGCCTACCGAGAGTGTGGATTATCTTTCAGGGAAATCGGTAGTCGTGTTGGACGAAACGTTCGATCGCATCCACCTCAGTGCACCACTTCACGTGATGACAGGAACATTGAGCGCATGGCACTGACGGACTTCTCAGTCACATCACGAATCATAGCACAACATAATCAGTCTGTAACGCATCATCCAATGTCTGCTCGTACCATTAGACGCCGTTGCAGCAGAGTGGTCTGTCCGCAAGACGTCCATTGCTTCGTCTACCCTTGACGCAGGGCCACAGACGTCTCCGCCGCCAATGTTGCGATGAAAGAAGGGTGTGGACGGCAGTCACGCTTCTGTCTGCAACACCACGATGGTCGGATTTAAGTCTGTAGACACCGTGGAGAGAGGATGCTGAACAGCTGCGTTATGCACCGCCACACTGGTCCTGCACCGGATATTACGGTATGGGACGGTATTGGATATCCCTCTCGCACTCCTCTAGTACGCATTGCCGGTACTTTAAACAGCCAGCACTACATCTCCGAGGTACTGGAGCCAGTTGTCCTTCCTTACCTTCAGGGCCTGCCCACAGCCACATTTCAACAGGATAATGCGCAACCACACGTGGCACGCATTGTCCAAGGATTCTTCGTCAATCGTCAGATTGAATTGCTTCAGTGGCCGGCTCCCTCTCCGGATCTTTCGCCGATAGAAAACATGTGGTCCATGGTTGCTGAACGA
>KK112363.1:0-12884 GCA_000611955.2 Stegodyphus mimosarum
AGGCTCTTAATTAGTAAAAGTTCAGTAGTGGCCAGCAAATTAGAGAGTATTTAATTATGTAAACTAATACTAACTTAATTCACTGATGTAGAGTGTCAAAGATAGAGTTCCGAGGAATTAAATTACATATATACATTAAATTCTTGTTAAAGTCATGCACAAATTGCCTCCTTTCGGTTTAAGCAAAAATTTCATATCACTCGTTACAAGGAATTTAAAGATTAAGGTCAATGCCGGCTTTTTTAAGCGAAAGAGAAATTATTTTATCGAGAATTTTATTGTGTTGAAGTACTTTAATGAAGTAGTAGTAAATTTCTTCTCGTAGAAATTCTGCATCATTGTTGATTCTTTCTATCCTGAGAAGTTGGGAATTAATGGTATTAATTATGACTTTTTTCGAGATGTTAGAAGTCCAATTGGTCAATTTTAGAGTGTTAAATTTGAATTCCCTTCGTTTATCGTAAATTTTAATTTTCTTGTAATCAATGATATTTAAGTCAAGGTAGATTACGTTGTTTTGTACAAGGCTAGTATAATATATATCTATGCAATCTAGCATAGATCTGCCGAGCAATCTCTTATAATGCAATCTAGCATAGCAATCTCTTATAATATACTATGCAAGCAGTCTATGTAGGACAAATATTCACACATGAAATTAAAGAAAGGGAATGGATGATTATTAAGCTATCATAAATTACAACGTTTCTTTATGACGAATTTATATCCTGCAGACATACATATAGAAATAAATTATGACACGAAAATAATATCGACATTCGCAGAATTTAATCTCGGCCCAGAGAAACAAGCTTATTCTTAACTTTCTGTGGCACAAGAAATATGTAATTGAAGGATCAGAACAAGAAACTCGATCAATATTGCCTCTAATTTTCCTATAGCTGCGCAGTACTGTACTTTTCAAAGCTGCTGGTCTGTGGTCAGGTCTTTTTAGAAACTCAATATGATCTGTAATAAAATGCCACATATCCATACAAAGCGTAGAAGAAGAATCCTACGAAGTATACGAACAAATATGCAGAAATATAAGAATTCGGAAATCATCGTAGCTTGTGATAATAAAACTGTAAGCAAAATTAATTTCTCCTTCCTAATTTTTAAGTGCTGAAATTATATTTTTATCTCCTTCGTTTTTCTCGTTATTAGCCCAAAGGCCCGGGCGTTAGATGCACAGGGCTATTAGTCTCAAAACGGCATTTTCATTCTGCATCGTTTCACTTTCTGCGTTGGTTCTTTTTTCAAAATTTTGCCATAAATATTATCTCTATGTATTATATTTAAAGAAACTAAGTAATCAAGAAACTGCATAAATTATAACGTAGTCCTCCAACCAAGCATGGGCACTTCGAAGCCGGAATTTTGAATTTGTTTTATTATCTATTTAAAATTTTGTAAAACTTTAACGAATTTTTGATTAACAGACTCAATAATTTCAAAGCGAGCAATGGCAACACTGTACGGAAAAAACGTTTTTATCTCCAACGCGCGAGACTGTGTACAGGAAATTCTAAAGGTATGCTGTTTTGAAATATTTTATGATATTGCTTTTGAATTCAGTTTTATGTGGTTTACGTGCGAAGAACATGATTTTTAATAAATAAACATAACACACAAACGTTAAAAAAACGCCCTTTTCGACGTAATATAAATTGGAAACTTTCAGATTTTCTCTTATTTATTTATTTATTTATTATTTATTTCAAAGGGAATAAACAGTTTATACTTCATTACAAAATAAAAAGAAATACATCTCATTCAAATTTTACTTTCCACGCCTGATAAAAACACAAACTACACTAAAAAAATTAAATTGTAAATTAATGATAAAAAATGTTATTAAAATTTCAGGCTTTTCATTAACAGATTCTCCAGTCAGAAAAAGATGAAGGAGGAAACACACCAACATAAACTACGGACAAGAGTGACAATTATAAGCACTGCAGTCCTCTACATTCTGAAAGTCGAGTTCAGCTTACTAAGGGTAAAATTTTCAGTCTTCATTCATACTAAAATTTAAAATTCGAGATAAAAAATATCCGTTTTATTAGTTGCTTAAAGATCTCAAAAATGCACTATTTATACTGAGCATCGAAAATTTATTTTTTCATTACTTCTAACGTTGATTTATGAATGTGAAATAGAAATTTATTCTTTATTCTGCTGCAGTTAGCAAAAATCTTACCGATACACTAATCTGCATATAAAATTATCCCCCCTTTTAAGCTATTTTTTTTTCTGTTATTTATGAGAAAAGGAGCTACAATTTACTTCATATAACATTCACGTCATTTCAGGGAATAAAAAGAAACTTCTATTACGCCACAAAAATTAAAAATAAAAAACTCTCAACAATTAAGAGAAAAATTAGTAGGTGGCCCATAGGGGCGCTTTTTTTTAACGTTTTCTGTGTTACCCTTATTTATTAATTATCATGTTCTTCGCACTTAAACCATAAAATTCAATTCAACAGCAATATCGCAAAATAATTTTAAAATGAGCATATCTGTAGAATTTCCGATACACATCTCGCGTGCTGGAGATTTTCTCCCCCCCCCCTCCGCACAGTGTTGCCATTGCTCGCTTTGAAATCGCTGAGTTCCTTAATCAAAAACTCATAAATGCTTTACAAAATATGAAGTAGATAATAAAACAAATTCTAAATTTGGGCTTCCAGATGCCCATATTCGGGTGGAAACCTACATTACTCAAAATTGGATGGCTCTAGGTACCGTTGTTTTATCACAGTGCGAGAAACATACATACATTTATGCAGGTTCTTCATTATTTAATTTCTTTAAATATAACACAGGGCTCCAATATTTGATGGCAACAATTTAAAAAGTGATTCGTCGATCAACGCAAAGTGATCAACGCAAAATGCTCAAACGAAATTAATAGTCCTTCTGAGCAAATTGCCCCTTTGGGCTTATAAGGAAAATAAAAAAAGTGGATTTTAATGTGCTTTTGGTTGACATCAGGGATCAAAATCAACCGCATTTTTAATTCCAAGCTTGAATGACTTTCTTTAAAAGGTAAATTATAAACTGAAAGTAAATTATGCAGTGCTAACGGGAAAAAAAGGCGTATTTTAATGGATTATTTTTCAGTTGGTTTCTCTTCTTTTTGAAATATGCATGTGTACATATAGAGATAAGAGAAGAAGCTGAAGAGGCAGGAAATACGGATTACCATAGAAAAATTTCTATAAATTTTCCATTTGAAAATCCCATGCGTAATTCGCTTTCTCTCTTATTACTATTACATTCACAAATTTGCTACAAGTGAATTGAATATTGAGTAATTACCAAGTAATGACTATGACGTTTAATTAGCTTTAATTTATAAGGTTTTCATATCAAAAAACATAATTGACAGCAGGAGCACTTAAAAAATTTGCAGGAAAAAATTAATATCATCTCCCCTCCATATTATGGCAAAGCACTCGAGAGATATTTGATAAGGGGAAGGATGCCCCCATGGAGGCCTTTCTACGGGGAACTAGCTCGTATGCTCGTATGCTCGTACGAACAAGCATGAGGAAAACCACGAAAACGCCCATACAGCAGAACCGTTCACAGAAATTCTATTCCCTACCAATGCTCAGCGACTTTTACCGCTCGACCACTCTTGGGCTAAAATAAATTAACAACTAATAATTACTCTAATTCCCCCCCCCCCCCCGAAATATTTTCAATCGGGAGTACAACCTGCCTACCTACCGACTAAAAAATCACTAAATGCCAGATGAATATCTAAATGCAAAGGAAAGAAGAGAAGGTAAAAAACAATAAAAAATATTGGCATTAAAAAACAAAAGGAAAAGCGCAAAGCAAAGTGCAAGAAAGGAAATGACAACCACGCCCCTTACGTAATGCCATTCGTCATCATCACACGCTACCTGTGACGCAAACAGACGTCTTGTGTCACTGCGGCCAATTAGAGCAAATGGATGGGAAACACCACCAGGTGATTGGCACTGGGGACAACAAACGAAACAAAATGGCGGCAGTCGATCAGATTTAAATTATTTCGTGCCAGCTGTTCACTCAAACACTGGGACAGGAGACTTGGTGTTTCCATACAACAAACGAACCTACGCGATTGCGTTTGAGACCAATCTGCGGGTCTCCGATGCTAAACATGCTGTAGAAAGTAGTCTGTCTATCACTAAAATTAATGTCCGAATGTCGCTGTCAGAATAAGTCGCAACGTTTAGAATAACTTAAATGGAAATGTTTGTAAAGTATAAATCAATCTAACAAACCGCTTATTAAATTGGAATATGCGGGCATACTTCAAATAGGCAGAGACGTAAATGTCAGCCATGTAAGAACATTTAAAGCATAATTAAAATGCACACTAAGCAGTATCGAATGATAGGGCACTAAAAACAAAAAAAAATTAGGCACAGCACACAGAATATAATAATCGTTTCTGTGACTTCGTTTTCTCAGAATCACTTCGAATGTTTTACAAACACTATATATGTATATATATGGGTCCCCCTGAGGCCTCTTCAAAAGGAAAAAGGCGGGGGGGGTCCCCCTGAAGCCTCCATATATATAATTTAAAAAAATTACAAAATGTGAAGACTTAGGCCTAAAGACTTTCCTGACAACGTATTCCTATCTTCAGATGCAAACCAAGTAATCGGGGTATAAATATACTCTCCATAGAAGCCAATTCCTTCAATCAAAGAGTCAGTGTTTTAATAATAATAATAACATTATAATATAAGAAAAAGTGATTTTAAATCTACACAAATTTTTAAAAAAATAAGTACTTTACAACTTAATAAAGTGTTATCATTAAAAAACAAATCTTTCAAAATATTGTATTAATTTTAATTCTCGAATCCTAACACATTTACGAAGAAACACTTTTACTGCAGGGAAAGAAAAGCAATAGTAAAATTTCATTTAAATATTTCTGGAAAAATTAACATATTTTTTAATAAATACTATTCAAGATTCTATATGTAAATACACAATATAAGAAATTATGATTCATGTATAAATTATATAGGAAATATTGTAAATTAACAACTACTGGAATAAAATAAATTTGGCAATGACTTGACGACTAGCACAGATTTCAGCTGCTGATTTTGGAAACAGGGATTTACTAACTTTTCAAAGATAAATGGTTTATACGAACACAGTTTTATCCGCCGCCCAACCGGGAGAGCGGTTTGTGATTGTAAACCGCTGAGTTGGCTCCGGACTTGGATATGTTAGCCTGTATGCCTTTCCTATGCGGTGCAGAGGCTGATCATTTCAACAGGTACCTGGAAGTGTGCAGCAAGCTGACCACATGTTTGGCTACTGTAACTCTCTATGGCTGCTCTCAGAGCCTCATCGTTCAGCGCTTGTGGCCGACCGCAGCGCAGTGCATTACTAAGATACATATCCCTTGACCTAAACGTCTGGAACCATTGCCTAGCGATTCGTTCGTTAACAGCATCATCCCCAAAGGCCTAGCAAATTCGGCGACTTGATTCTGCTGCTGACAGGCCCACTTTAAAATCATACAGCAAACAACTCCGAATGACGCCTTGTGTGAGTAATGCAACGCGCTTTCATAGTCTTGTTCAATGTCCGGACTCCCATCCTAACCACTTCATCATCAGGTGCGATATTTTTATGTTAGGGTTCACTCTTCCAATATCAAATCAGAAACGGCAAGAACTTTTTTGGTTACCTTGTATTATCGTTAGTTAAATAAAAGCATACAGCAACATGCAGGCAATGGCGGTAGAGAACACATACTTAAATTTTGCAAAAATAATTACCTATTAGTCATTTTCTTCACACAATTTTATAGCTGAGGAATTTTATGTCACTCCAAATAGACATTATATTCAGCAGAAGTTCAGCAATTGTTTATTTCCAACTTGCTTATGCATACGAAAAGAGTTTATGCTTTCACAGCTGGAAAAATTTAAATACAAATGCTAAATACTTTCAAAATTGAACTTAAGCACACAAGGTTACAAGATACAGACACATACAGGTGTGCATACGTATCAAGTGTATACGGGTCATCAGATAAGCACACGTCATCAAACAACAGTGACTGCCGCAAAACAGAAAAACAAAAAGTTTCACCCTAGCTTCTTCACCAAAAATAATATGCAGTAGCAAGAAAGAACAGTGGATATATATCCAATACCAAGAGTGCGCAAAGTTCGACATGAAATCCAGTTACCATTTTCCAAGCAACAGGCATGCTCACTAGAAATGAATACAAATCGAACATCAGGCGGATTTTCCTTTTATGCCATGCACCCTCACAACCCCCCTTACATAAATACTCACCATATCACATCTCAATAGCGCGTAGGCCTATTTACTGGCCAAAGCTGATGACAAATGAACAGTCCAAGGTAACTCCCAAGAATAAAGGGAACAGCGAAATAGGAACCATCTCCCCACCACCACCACAGCACGGGATTAATGGATGTACACATACCCCTCAATCGACGTAATACTGCAGAAAGAGAGAGAGAGATAGACACATGGGGGGGGGCTGAAAGCGGTATGAAGATGTTCGAAGGATGTATGACGCCTTCGTTAAGAGAAACTTGCGTAACATATTGGCACACAGAAGAAAAGCAGGTTCAGAATGGAGGTAGAGGCAAGAGGGAGTTGAAAGTATGATAGGAGAGGGGAGAGTGTACAGGTGCTGACACAGGAATCCATAAAAGATGGACACCACGAATAAAATATCCGAGGGCTGGGGGTTGGGGATGGAATGAAGTATGGAAGAAAAGAACCAAGGAGAGGGAGAACAAGGGTGGGAAGAGAGGTTAATGCATTATTTAAGGGGTGGTATAAAAACCTCGTATTGTTTTCATCAGATTTCAGTTTACTTTTTATCCATGATGTGCTATATATATTATTGAAATCTCTCTCATATGCGTACGAAACCAGCTGCATGTTTCTGATTGTTTTTTAAAACATATTAATTTTTTTCCCCCTAAAAACGCAGAAATTTCAACAAATCAATCAACAACATCTCTTTCATTCGACGCCGAGTTTATAAGTTCAGAAAAGTCCCGAACAACATATCCATTTTGTGAGCAAACGGAATATTTAATAAGAAAAGTGATTCTGAAAAATAGCGTGGCCAAACCCCCTCTTTTTTCCCCCGCAAAAACAGGTTTTGGCATGTTGCTGTTTTAAGCATTACTAGTAATTCTTGAGCAAAATTTTTCTTTTGCACAGACTGACTGACGTAATAATAAACAAATACATATTTTTTTACATTAGCAAATCTCTTGATTATATTGGCGGCCAGAAGCATTACTGATGGCTCTAAGGTCCATTGAACAGGTATTGTTTTAGACATTCGAATAAAGGGTTAAATTATACGGAACGCAACACGAAGCATCCTCAAGCAGAAATAAATACCTGTAGATCTGAAGACCCATCGCAAAGTTGCAAGGTGAGCCAGACAGCATTTTTAACTATCTCCGTGCTACAGTCGGCCCGTAAATAAATATTTTCTACACATCATTGATTTTATTCTCTGAAACACAGAAAAAAATTTCCTTTTTTTATTACAGACATTTTCCAGTTTCATGATAATCAGTGCTCATATAATGTTTACATAATTTTCCCCATGCCATCCTAATACCCACTTCCAGCATTACTGGTTAGCCAGTGTGCTACCAGTTGCATCCAAGATACAGTTTTGATAACATGCTGAGACAGAGAAAATAATTTGCAGAGACATCTTTTTATCTACTTTTCACCAACGAACATCTATCAACACCACCTTTCTAAAATAAAAACACCAAAATTAAGCTTCTGGCTCTTGTGATTTTTTAGGAGAGACAAGATGAAAGAATGTAACTCTATACAATGATTCACACTGAACGGTTACAGCCGAAAACACAGCAGACGAAAATGTCGCGGAGAAAACAACGCAAGGTGAAAACGTCGTCGCACAAAACATCGTGGGAGAAAAGAAAGCAAAGAGAAAAAACATCGTGGTAAAAAACATCGTCGCCAAAAATAAGGAGGGTCAAAAGCTTCGTCGTCGAAAACATCGTGGTAAAAAATAAAGTACTTAATAAAACATCGCACGGCAATGACATCGCAAACATGCGTTTTCCAGGCTTTAGAAGTTGTAAAGGCTAATTTGCATACCGATTTGTGAGCGCAAGTAGGAAAGACGAATAATTTTACTTTTAATATTTCATATTTTTGAATTAAATAATAATTTTTGATGAAACAGTAAGAAGGAAACTTAAGCATTTAAAAACTGAGAAGAAAATGAATGCAACTTATAGCACTTAACTTTAAACTTACATAGTTAACTGATAAAGGTCAAAAGTTTTACCGCTAATTTTTCATGAAAAATAGAGTCTGAAAAAGGAAGATGGCAAATCATTATGGGAATATGCATTTACAGCTTTTAAAGACTGGAAAACGCATGTGTGCGATGTTATTATCGTCATGCGATGATTTGCAGGTGCTTGATTTTTTACCACGATATTTTAGACGACGATGTTTTCAAACTGCGAAGTTTCTGAACGGCTTTATTTTCGAATATTTTGTACCACGATGTTTTAGAACTGCGATGTTTTCTTTTTGCTTTCTTTTGTCCCAACATGTTTTGTACTAAGACGTTTTCGCTTTGCGTTGTTTTTTCCGCGACGTTTTCGTCTGCGATGTTTTCGGCGGACACCCACTGAACAAGAACAGGAACTCGGCATCAACTAGAACATTAAACAAGAACAATTAAACACAAAGGAAGATCCTTTTTGGGCATTTCTGCAACATAATAATAATATAACACACATTTTTCAATTACATGAATTGCTTTGCAGAATTTTCAAAGACCACCTTATAGAAAGATCTGACAATCGGAAACAATATAAGTAATATGACTAACAGTACAGTCAACGTCTTATTAAACGGGGGTTGCGGATTCATAGGGCCTCGTATCTACAAAAAAGGTTTGTTCATTGCAAAATAATGGAAAGCTTGTAAGGTTTTAGTTAAACTAACAAAGTTTTATTTTAATTTAAATCTTTCTATCTCTTCTCAGTTTCAACTTCCCGTCAGAAGAAGCGCGCGTTTTTAGGTTATGCTAATTTTGAAGTGGAGCCAATGACTATTTAAACCAGAGATAGAAACCTCTCAGTGTGAGAGAGCTTTTAGTCTCGAATCACGGTCATTCTGTTCGACGCTCGCCTGACCAGCTAGCAGCTAAATTCTAAGCCATAGTGCTTGCTACGTGATTGCTTATTGAAATAAATTCAAGTGCGTTAGTATTAGTAATTCTTGCTACGCACCATTTAGTTAGAGGCCAACTCCGCGTAGAGCTCTGTGAGCAAAGGTTAATTAAATTTCTATTTAGCTTTAGTTTAAATTTATCGGATTGTTCATTTAGGCCCAAGTGTGGTCTTTTACTTTCTGTATCCCTCCCGAGTTGGGAAGTGATTTGTAAATAATATTGATTTAATAAAAGAGGATTTTAAATCCCTTTCAAGTGCAGTTATTCTACCACTAAAGCACAGTGTCTACAACCAGAACATAGCTGCATTCAGCTCCCTGTTCCAGATCAGGACTTAAGGAGTTCCTTTAAGATGTTTGCCAAGACTACTCACAGAACACTCAGTCCTGACAAGCTTTCTGTCACAATCCAATATAAGAAAGCAAAATTATTACGGGAAAAGCAAAAAGGAAAAGAAATTGCGTGGGAAAACAGCAGTGATAATAGATGATGTCACAATGTTTAGAAACTGATTTTATTCACAGCAGAATATAATTTAATTACACAAAATCTGGAATGTTAAATTGTATATAATTTGGTATATTAAATTGTTAAATCATCCGTTAAAGATAAATTGCTAAACCAAAAAATAAATTACACATACAGTCATTAATCTTTCGTTTTCCAATAACTACTATCGAAATACATGAGTAATATAGAGAAAACATCGTTCTTTGTGCCATTTCTGGTTAATAGTGGGTGACGTTCACGGTATTGACCCCGATAATCGGAATTCTACTCTTAACTGTATTTAGCATTTTAGTTCTATCGCAAATAGATTTTAATTTAATGCTCTGAAAACCAGCGAAGTTGCATTACAAAGAAGTGGCTTGAAATTACACACAAATGAAGAAAAAATATAGCAAAACTTAACCGAGAACTACAAATACTCAGACACAGCAAAAAATCCGCAGTTTCACACTAGGAAAAAATTATACATAGAGGAATCTTAAAAGAGACTGTTTTTGGTTTGAAACCAGACGGAACGAAAAGACACAAAAGACAAGAAAACTTAAAAATGGTGTCGTTGATCCTTACCGCCTGATGCATATCATTTAAATGACCATTCGAACATGAAGGGAGTACCATATTCCGTTGCTAAGCGATGGATTGTTTTGTAGTCTGAAAATGCTAAAAATGCACTACAAATGGACGAGACTTCGAAGAGCATAGCGGAAGGGGAGATGGGTGAATCTGAATGCAAAGATGGGACATAGCTCAAACCACGGTTAAATGAACTCCCTCATCACGTTAAATGAACTGCCAGCTTCGCATGGCAGAATTATGAATACTTAAATGAGAACGGAATATTCATTATAAAACTCCAGTTACGCAGATCATATATTTTCAAATATAACGAATCCCAATTCAGAGGCTAATAACCGGGTAACATGCTATGTTGATTAACCGATGGCCGGAGAAATATCAGAAATAGATAGACTAGATACATTTCTAAACTACTGTGTTGGTCGCTGAAAGAAAATCATATTCATTTACAAGGCATCATTTTAACAATATTTCTCACTTTCACAAAACTGAAATATTATTAAAATTAAATGGAGGAATATTATTCAAATGAATCTTTTATAATATGTCGAAAATCGTGCTTTGAAGTTTTTGCATTTCCTGAAAATTTTATAAGATATTTTCTCCCTTCTTTCTACATGCCTTCGCGATGAAACGGCGCGTATTCGAAAGGCCCAGGTTCGCTTCCCGGCGAGGGCATTTCTCATTTTTTACGCTCCCTGCTTAAAATGATAATAATATTATCATTTTAAGCAGGGATGATAATATTAAAATGATAATAATATTATCATTTTAAGTAGGGAGCGTAAAAAAAATAATAATAACCTGTTAATAATCTAATGTCTGTACAGTGGCGTCCGAACTAAAAGATGATGAATGATGATTCTTCGCCAACAGGATTTGGCGATTGGGTCTCCTTATTCCCAGTGGCCCTTTAAAAGGGGGATTATATAAGGTATTTTCTCCCTCATTTTTGCATGCCTTCGTGGTGTAACAGTAGCACACTCGGCGCGTATTCGAGAGGTCCAGGTTCGAGTCCCGGTAAGGGCAATTTTCATTTTTCACAACATTCATGTCTCTACAATTTAATTAAAAAAGAAACTAAATAACAAAACTCTATAAAAGCATCTTATAACAAGTGAGTTCCTAAATACCATTCATAAATAACAGCTCAAATAACCTGAAAGTGAAAATGAATTAATTTAAATATTACCGGCTGAATTTTGTTCAATGAGACACTGAATGGGAATGCGACCTAAAAAGAGGTCCATGATGCATTCCCCCCAATAAATGACATCACCAAGCAATAGAGGGAGGAGTAGAAGAGAAAAAAATGCAATCC
The DNA here is from genome assembly GCA_000611955.2 of Stegodyphus mimosarum. NCBI lineage: Eukaryota > Metazoa > Arthropoda > Arachnida > Araneae > Eresidae > Stegodyphus > Stegodyphus mimosarum. The sequence continues at coordinate 11,675 of KK112363.1, forward strand.
TATACTGTGCAGTTATGGATAGCCAAGCTGTACAATGGAACGTCCGGCGACAGTCAATTTATTCCAGGAAGACTGGACAGGCCCTGATGCAGACAAATAGTTAGCAGTGACACCACTTTTAACAGCCCCTGACATCGTGAGTGATTATGTCCCTCACTCTGACCCTGGGGTGCTGGGAGTCCATCTAATGGGATTTTGATGCGTGGAGATTCCAATTTTGCACAAAGGGAAGACACAGTCTCTGACTCCCAAATGAAAATTTTTGGCTCATATGGCCTTCGGTTGACCAAATTGCACAAAAAGATGCTCCGTCTTTCTGCAATCACATCCATGCTCTTCAAGCATACTGTCTCTTCTAATATATGCAATTCACTGCAATCAGTGAACGAAAGTGTCGGTGCATGAAATATGTGAACGCTTTTTGGTCCATTTTCTTCCAGTCTATTTACACTAAAAACAGAATTTGAGCGGAAAGAATAAGCTGGAGCACATCACGAACGTGAACAGACGGATATGAATGCTATTTCAAATTACAATAACATTTTTTTAAAAAAATATTGTTTCCAATTACGATTTGCATTTCATGCAGAAATTCCTTAATTTTTATCGCAGTCTGGACGAAAATTAATTTTTAAAATATTTTTTCAGGAAAGGCATACTCTATAGCTATTTATTACGCATTTTTTCGGGTGCTATTGGCATTTATTTTAATTTTTTAATTCTGAAACCACAGCAGCTGAAATAAATAGATAAATATTCATAAAAAATAATTTGACAGCATCTCACTGACTATACTTAAGAATGTGTACACTCGTGCTTTAAGGCTTTCATTAGTTAAGGAGTACCTATGCATCTTGTACGTGGGCATATCCCAACAGAAGCGTGACAAATTGTTAAAAGAATTTCCCCCGCTTAATATTTATAATCTGACTTTAACTAAATGGTAATTGAACTGAAAATACTGGGAAAACATTACAACTAACATAATTCGATAAGTACATGGTTATTAACTTAAGTACTCAAATATAACCAGAAAAACTTAAAATTTAAATTGCAATGTGAATAAGCAGGATACAATCCGGAAAATACAAATCAAATTTAAATTTTCTTTTTTTTTTTAAAGTTTTACCAACGAATTAAGCACTCGAGTTTGTTTTGTGGCTACAAAAAAAACAAAAACAAAAAAAAAAAAAAAAAAAAAATCTAAAAA
>KK112363.1:35399-74663 GCA_000611955.2 Stegodyphus mimosarum
AAAAAAAAAAAAAAAAAAGAGAGAGAGAGAGAGAAAAGCGAATATAACTGATAAGTCAATATAAACATAACATCTTTAGAATTCTGAGCTCATTTTGGAGAAGGTATCCTTTAAAAAGATCAGTATTAAATACATCGATTATGTAATTAATAGTGTAAATCAGTATTAAATAAAATTAGCACAGCAACAACTTTGTGTCTGGCGTAGATTTTAATCACGCCGCTATTCATTTCAAGGGCAAGCAGGTTCAGGAGCTAAGAAATCTACAAGCGAAGGACTAAGACTGATATTATTCCGAACTAACCTCCTGCACAGAGCAACTTTGCCGGTTCTTAACATCAAGCCCTAGGGGCAGATGACTTGTATGAATCCGGACGTGGAAATAATCTTTGAAAAGAAAACGGAGCAAAGGAAAAGGAGAGAAAAAAAGGACCAAGGTAAAACATCTGACAAGTTCTCAACAAGACGAGAGAGATGAACATTCCATGAAAATCCTAAGACAAAGGAAGAACAACGAGATACAAAAACTGGCATCAAAGACTATGCTGAATACAACAATTCTACCAGCGAAGGGAAAGCCACGGGTGTATTTATACCCAAAAGGAATACAGCGAAAACAAAGTAGCGCCATCTGTCGGCAGAAATAGTACGACAGTTGAAAAAATAAGTTAATAGAATTTTAGAAGTGTTAGTCAGGACTGTACTGGAACTAAAAATCATTAAAAAAATAAGATAAATTTATCTTATTAGTTCTTATTATTTATTTTGTTTATTCAATGACTTTCATTCCAATCCAATCCAGTCCAGTCCTTCCTAACGCTTTTCAAAATTCTATTAACTGTTCAATTTGCGTTACTATTTCTGCCGACGGATAACTTCTTGTTCGCTTTTCTCCTTTTGGGTATAAATATACCCGTGGCTTTTCTCCTCCTGATTTTTCTGCTCCTGACGAAAAGGGACCTGTACCTGTTTGCCCTCGAAATAGATAGAATCTTGACTAAAATTTAGTCAAGGTTGTTGCTTTGCTAATTTAAGTTTTCTTTCTGTCTTGATATACAATACTACCCTTTATTGGAAGACGATTAGTTAAATGTTTTATTATTCGCACAAAATACCATATAATTTCGTGTTTCAGTAGATCAGTAGATTCAGGGAATTTCTTTCATACTTTTCATAAATAATAATTATTAAAATATTCGGAAAAGCTTACCGATTTACAACGATATTCGAACAGGAACAGCACATGAGCAAAAATTTTTCTTACCTAAAGAAGAATCAAATAATTAAACCATTTGCGATTTCAATGCACAAACGACAACATAAAAACAACAGTATAAAAAATAACAAATAATAATATTTTTGATCAGTGAAATACTTTTGAATATATTACGTAACTAATGGTGACATATGCCAAGAATTACATAAAGTACAGAGTTAAAATTGCTGATTAAATTTCGAAAAATTGATGGCTGGTTTAGTCTAAACATGCCACACACAAAGATTTTTACCCTAAAAAACATTAGATAGAAAAACGAACATTTTCAGGATCCACATAGAATATATGTTTGTAAAAAAAAAAAAAAAAAAGACTCAAACCAAAATTTTTTTAAAGTTACTCTAGATACATTTTATGCAAAGCGATAAGCACATTTTTAGAAAATTTCAATTTAAATCAAGAAGGCAACAGCAACCAAACATATAGTTAAATATTACATGCTCGAAACACACCGTTAAAATCAAAGCACATTAATTTTAGCTTATTTATCCATGAATGAAAGCTGGTTTCATATTCCTCTCCCTTTTACTTACACCAAATAAATTTTTCTTATTACTATGTTTCATGGCTAAGTATGCATGGAAAGAATTTAAATGAGTATCACTGTAGATTATATACAAACTTATTCATACTTATATTATTATGCCACAATAATGTAAGTAGTTCAAGTTTATTTTTGTTTTTTGGTGTTTAACTCATCGTGAAGAATAAATTACGCATGATGAGCAAAATTCAGACACTCGAACGTTCACATAATGTCAAATATCAAAGGTTGGTTTTCCTTTTTCACCATTCCCCTCCCCAACTTTTGACAAGTGAAGGAGTTTGAACCTAGTAAAAATAATATATTTTATTCGACGGGGTATTACAAAAACGGAAGATTTCTCCACCTATATAACAGCATTTACTATGTAACTGGAACAGAGGCAGGGCAGTGTAAGTTTTAAAACTAGGTTGGGGGTAATTAAGAACCCCTTTCAGAAGGAAAACGTTTTTGCAAAAGTGGAAGGAGCAACAACCATACTTGTATAGAAATCAACGGGCAGTGCTCGGAGAAAATGAACGTAGCTCTTTCGCAGTAAACTATAATAAAAAATAAAAATAAAATTTCAATTCTGAAACACCTTATTTTGTACTAATCAATTATTTTTATTTTAGAAACTTTCCTTCTGATTTCAATTTTCTGCCAGAATGCAAATTTAAATGACATATATGAAAAATCTCGAGTTTGAAAATAGTAAGCAGCAGAATTGAAGAGTTCGCAGTAGAAGAGTTAGTTACGTGTAGAGAGCATTAGGCCAAGAACGAGTTATGCCGCGTGTTTGTAAGCTGTAGCTGAATATTTGTGCTAGCCACTTACTTTAGATTATTTGATTTTTTAGACTCGGCTAAATCTGAAATTGGATTAGAAGTAGGAGCCAGTCGTGTAGTTGAAATTTGCTTCGCTCTGACTGTGTATTTTGTGTTTAAGTTAGCCATAAGTGGTGGATAGTTTGTGAGCATCGAGTTCGTGCATATTCTGTTCAGTTTAGTTAAAATTTAAAAAAAAAGTTATAACCTTCGTCGGCAGTCATCTGTTTTTCAAGACACAGCGAAAATTCGTTATCTCGTCTTCAGTAAGGTCTATATTTTATGTTCCTAAAAAAGACACGGACTCTATAGCGTTAGGAAGAACTGCATTAGAGTTAAGGTCATTAAAATTCTAACACGAAACTATGAAACTAACTTTTTCTATGAAACTAATTATCATAGCTGTTGCGTTTCCCAACTTCGCACGCCCCCTTTGACAAAAGGGTGTTAGGTTAACGGGTTAAGGCACAGCAACTCCAGGGCCAGCTACCTAAGGGAAAGCTGACTTCGTGGAGGAATTTTTAATGCAAACTGGCTCGCATTCACGATACACATGAGAAAAACCACGAACACTTCCATATAGCCATAAAGATTCACAACTAGGTATAGTTGGAAGTGTTCAGTAATTTTATTGTTCGATCCCTAAAGAAGAGGAACTTATGTCTAACTGCGTTCAGACTATAGTTAATTTAAGATAGCCTTTTTTATTTAATTTTTAATACCCATTCTATTCAGTTAACGGCCCCTAGTTTCCGATTAAACATTCTCCAAGAATTATGCATTAAACACTGTCATCTCATCATGGAAGATACATACATCACAGGGGAGCTCTCTCTCTCTCTCTCTATATATATATATATAAAATACACGCAGGTAAGGGAAAAGACAAGACAATCACGGAGTCCAATCTTAGAGTCTTGGTTTCGGACTGGCATGCAGTATGACAGACAGTCAGTACTTGCTAATTAGCACAATTTGGATAACGATAATTATTACGTGCATATGTATTTACAATATAACTTTGAATTTTTTTTAGCTTTAATTTATGTGCGTTTCATATACTAATTTAAATCGACCGTTTATGCAAATTTTATTTCGCTTTACTACGTTTTATACGCTTCAGATCTCCTCAAAATGACATTTTCGTTCCTTTGTGACAACTGAGGAACTATCACTAAGGAACGAAAACGGAACAATGAAATGATTATATCCACTGTTGTAAATACTACGGCAAAATGAATAATAAAATTACGCATCATTTACGGCCTATCAGCATCATTAACTAATGGATAACATTGAATACAAATAAAAATCTAACAATGTAAAATAATAAAAATAAAAATCTAGCAATGAATAATAATAAAAAATAAAAATCTAGCAATGTATAACAATAAAACAAAAATATAGCGATGTATTATATAAAACCGGCCTTTGAAAAATAATTGCTTTTGTATCTTAAAATCCGCAACGGAAATAAACAGACAGCGAAAGAAAATAAAGGGACACAGGAATAATATAAAATAAACAATCATTTAAAAAATCTGAAAGCTTTCAGATTTTATATTACGCCCAAAGGAGCGTTTTTTTTAACGTTTTGTGTTACCTTTATTTATTAAATATCATGTTCTTCGCACTTAAACTATAAAATTCAATTCAACAGCAATATCGCAAAATAATTTTAAAATGAGCATATCTTCAGAATTTTCGCTACACAGTCTTGCCCGCTGAAGATTTTTTTTTTTTTTCCCGTAGAGTGTTGCCATTGCTCGCATTGAAATCGTTGAGTTTGTTAATAAAAAATTCATTAAAAGTTTTACAAAATAGGAAACAAATAATAAAACAAATTCCTAATTCTAAATTGGGGCTTCCAGACGCCCACATTCGAGTGGAGGACTACGTTACTCAGATTTGATGTTTCTAGATACCTTCCCCCCCAGAGTGCGAGAAACATACATACATTCATGAAGATTCTTCATTATTTAATTTCTTTAAATATACTGGAGGCTTCTAATATTTGGTGGGAACTTTGAAAAATGAAACGTTGTTTATAATGAACTAATGCAAAATGCCAAAATGAAATTAACAGCCCTTCTGGGTAAATTGCCCTTTCGGCTAATAATAAATAGGTTTCTGAAGCGAAGAAAAATTGATTAGCTTTCTGGAAATATTGTTCAAATCTCTCAGTTACGCCCTTAAGATGCTTATACATTTCGATTCTATAACTGATAAATAATAAATCTACTACACATTTCTCAGTGCAGAAAACTGGAGCGCATAAACCCGTATACAACCTCGTGTACATAAAAGCACAGATAGCTTAGGAAAAGTAATTTATTTTAGACCAATTTTACTTATACAGCAGTCGAATAAACTAAAATGAAACTAATTCTAAGGATAAGGCCTTTATAACAAAAAGAAAGTCTAAAAGTCTTCTAAAGTCGACCTTTATAACAACAAGAAAATTATTTGAAAAATTTAAATAATAATAATAATAATTTATCTAAGCGCATATTAAAACTTTGAAAAGTTACACAACAAATTACAATTTGCTCTTATTGCGAAATTCTCAGGAGCATAGAAGCAACTAATCGCTTTGATCAGAATTTAACAATAAAATAACCCCGGAAAAGAACCGAATTCTTAAAAACTTCATTGCACTTTTCATTACCTGCTCACAGGCAGAGACATGTCCATTTTTGTATAAGACACACACACACAAACAACAAATCTCCCACGAAACCGACGGACCTGCAGATCACCGCAAATACGAGTCAATCGATTTCCTCAAAAGGAACACACACTTAACAAACAATCGGACCACACGCATTAGACATTACAAAATCACTTTAAAAGGTTTTAACGAAAGCAGATGCGAAACACACAAAAATAAAGAAAGAAAAGAATGTAAAAGGGGAAAAAATTTTAAAACACGAACCAATCCTCCCTTTAACCCACATTTCAGTTTATTTCGCTTCCTGGTCATTTGCATGAGGCCATAAAAATAAGCTTCCGTTGAAGACAGAGAGAGAGGGGCGAAGGCGGTAACAGTGGGAGGCGGAAAATTCGTCTGGCCATGCAAATCACCATCCAACTCGAACGGGTGCTTAGGAGGGCATTTATACCTGATGATGGGCCAAGGCAGGGGGAAATTTTATACTCACCCGTTCTGAAGTGAAAATGGGTCGTTCCAGCCGCTCAACAGGCAATAGATGGCCAGCTTTTCATGCAATCATTTGCCCAATTTCTTTTTTTCACTTGGGAAGCTGCAACAATAGATTTAAACGAGTGACATTACGGTAATTTTTTGTGATCATTTCCTATCGACCGAAGCCGGAAAATACCAGCAGCACAGAATATGTGTATTCACTCATATTTCATAGACAACTGCACTGCAAGTATAAATAATACGCACACACAAAAATACTTCTAAATTTATTATTCTACATGCTCTTTGTGGGCTGTTGTTACTAATACTCTGGTTCTGGACATTATGGGATTAGGTTCATGAATTCGCCATGGCCAAGAAGAGAAGAGCGCCTATCGTTAACTAAGACCTTGGGTACCTTATAGACAACAGTACCAGCTTGGCTGTCTGCATCCCAGTTTTAATGCAGGACATCCAAGGGGATCCAAGGGGATTGCTACCCTTATTCCGTATAACTAACCTCTCGAGGAGATTTTAAGTGCCTCCATGCCGCAAAGACAATACGCACTTAAAAATATCCATGCCTTCTCCAAGATTCGAACTCAAACCCTTCGACATGGCAGCCAGCAATGTCGATCAGGGAGGCACAGACTGTTTGTACACTCCTCAAATAAAGTCTGTTTATATAAATTCTGTAACAGTGACCCGTTTAAAGCGCTTATATCTGACCTCAAACTCGTAACTAATTAAGGATTCTAATCACGACATCAAATGTATATGCCTGAAGCTATTCACTTCTTAGCAATTCAAACATAGCCCTACCACTCATGAATGACCTATGCAAACCTATGTAAATTTGTATTGCTTTCGGTAAAGTACGATCGGGATATTAGGAGATTTCATTGCTTGATATCGTCTTGTCACCAATGTTCTTACTCGCTCAGTGGTTTGCATTTTTGCTAATATTAGCTTCAAAATATATAACATAACAGTGAGAATAACACAGATCAAGACAAATCGAAGAATTGTTCACGTAGAAATGCTTTAGATATCAGCGAAAGATTCTTGTCTAGAACGCAATGAATTGGTTACAATTTAGTTACCTTCATGGCATATACGAATTCAGAAACATTTATAAATATGCATTTATTTCATTTGACCCGATTCATTCATTCAAAATGCCTCCACACTTTTCCTCCAATCAAATAATTAAGACAATAAAAACTTCTTTTCTAATAACTCCGAAACAATTACCTTAAAAACTACGTAAACACTTTCTGCATATTAATCTTCTTACCAAGACCGAATCTGAAGAGAATATTTCAAAACCACACAGTTACAAACAATAGTGAAAACAATGAACAACTTTAAACTTTTATAAATGGAAGTCACCACCATGCCTTTGCAGCAAAGAAACCTGATACTATTCGATTTAATCCGAAGATCCTTAAAAAATGCATATATAAAACGGGTGGAAAAAAGATTCGTACACTGGCGAGGTGTACGAGAGGATGGATCGTAAAAGAGAGCCTCTAGCAGAACATCGTACCACCTTAATCTTCCCACGCAGCACCAAAAGAGAACCTCTCTGGGGATGAGGGGGTCCAGCCACAAGATTAAACCATCGACCTGCTATGCCTACTCTTGGTCCATACGGGCAAAGGCACAATACAATAACAACAGCGAGCGCGAGTGCACGGCGGTTATCCGCAAAATTGATCGAAATCCCACAGCTGCTGGATCCGTCGAAGCTGTAGGAACAGAAAAGGGTTTAAGCACCACTGCTCCCGAGATGCGATTGAAGGGGGTGGGAGAGAACGAAGTTGGTGGAGGGGGCGATTTGGATGTGTGGGTCAGTGGTGATGTAATTAGTGCAGAGCGGGATGCATTCCCCCTTTTCCGTACCAGCGCAACCGACCAATCCTCTTTTCCTCCATAGGTCTTCGCGCTAGAGGAAAGGTTTGAGGGTATAAGATGGAAGGCAGCAATCATGGAATCATTGGAGACCTCCTGAATGTACCCCCTTCCCTCGAACCTCATATACGCTCATCTCTCCCTCTACCCCGTTGCTCCGTCCGGCTTAGAAACCAGCATCGCTACCAATTAGCTTTGGCCTAATACATTCCAGCAGGGGCTATGAGAAAATTGATGCAAAATTTCAAAGATTTTACCTAGATACTTATTACTGAAAAAGAATTACGGAGTTCAGCATTCGGGAGCCAGTTATCAAAACTGCATCTCTCCTTCAATAATAACCCAAGAATTTCTTTATATTTGAGTTAGTTATATTTCGCAGTTTTAAATATTTGATAATAATTAGATTCTCAAGCAAATAAACTAGCGATCTGTTCGCGAGTACACATTATATAGTTTGGTTTATTTTAAATATGGTAAATTACTCGAGGGCTATCTGCCAAATTGCAAGGATGCTTTCGTGCAGGACTTTCTACGGAAAACTGGCTCTTATACATATTATACATGGGGAAAACACCCATGCAGCCAACTCGTTCGCTGGGATTCGAGCCTCGGAACGAACTACCGGTGTTCAGCTATTTTACCGCTTCACCGCTGGTGGGGATATATTATATATTCTTTGGAAGATAGTTCCAATGGGTTTCCCCCCCCCCGAAAAAAAAGAAGGAAAAGAGAGAGAGAATTCAGCGGCCTATGCAAATGACATGTTTTTTTTCCTATGCAATTCATTACGCTTCTTATGCCGTTGCATCGGTGGGAAAAGGTACGTTCTGTTGTGTTTTCAGTCAGAAGTGTACAAAATTTTTGACCTCGTTATCAGTCGAATGCTCTCAGCGAATTTAAGGATGCCATATGGATAAGCTACAAACAAGGTCTAAACAGCGGTTTCTAAACGACAACACATGGTGCAGATGCATTTGAGATCATACAGCAACCTTCTCCCTTCGACTGCAATGGGTTTAGACTATTAAGAATGTTGTGACAGGACGCCGATGACGGTATGACATCTGCAGCTAGAAACACATCGCAAAAACAAATAAATAGGTGAAACTAAATTATTCGCCTAACTAATGAATAATTCAAGAGACGTACACACCTATTTTTGAATTACTTATCTCATGATTTTCAGTTTCCTCTTACTTTATGAAACACCGTCTGTACAGAATAATTATCAAATTCACGAAGTCAACAAAAAACGACAACACACAAAACACACACATGATACTTTGTTGTAAAGTTGAATGTAACTTAAAAACTGCGTAGTACTGCATAGCTACATAATCCAGCCATATGATGGCCAAAAGCAATTCTTTCAGTTTTCTTGATCCCTCACGTAAGGATTCTTAATTTGATGCCTGAAGACGCTTCCTGTCGACAATAAAAATACCAAAGCCAGTTCAATTAAATGCAATAGAATGCGCATGAAATGTACTCCTTGTTTGTGGTTATTTAAAGAATTCTCGATTCACCGAAAGAAAGATTCTCTCCACAAAAGGAACGGGCCACGCTTCACGCCTTGAATTCTGCGAACCGGATGCACTTTTCGGTTCACTACTTCGTACCACCCGACCGAAAATTGGTTTCGCGATTTAATATTAGACTAGGAAACCGACACAAAACTCAACGCGATCAATGGTTCTGGGGGATCGTGAGACTCAAGAATTATTTCAGACGGACAGAATGAAACGCAGACACGAAAAGCGCCGGTTAAGTGGTTTGTTTTCACCAAAGGAAAAGGTTTCGAGATTTTTATCGCATTTTCCTCGTCCGTCCGCCAGCCCACCCTTTATCCTTCATGTCGACAACAAAAGCGATGGATTCACAGCTTAAAAATGCAAAGCACAAAGATGAAAAGGAAATATTTTGATGGATTGCAGGTTGCCATTCGACAAATGATGGTTGCGGATGAACGCGCGCGCAGGACATTTCAGTACTAGCAGAAACAGGAGGAAGGAGCTGCACCAGGAAAGAGAACAGACCACAACCACTAGGCAGCTCAACGCAATCTATTCTCACCGATATTCAGTTTTAAGAAGTCATGCAAATAACATACAGCCACTTCAAAGATAAGTCACATTTGGAGAAATACATAAACTGATGTATATATCTATTATACATACATACATATATATATATATAAACTTAAAGCATCTAAAGTTAAAATTAATATGTATATAAGCTCCGTACATGATATATAATATATATATATTATATATATATATCAGTAACGGAGCTTATATGTGTGTGTGTGTATGTATGTGCGCCATTTTAACACCCGTTTATTTCGTAATTAAAACAGGTTCACATATCATTATTGGGTGCTCAGTGCACCCTTCAACTGTACAGCTTACATCTTTTTAGACATAGGTGATAAAATGCACAGGCAAGAAATGCATGTTGGGGAGAAGCATGGAAAAAAAGGGAATTGCGCAATAATAACAGCGGTATTTAAACACTTGAATTCTTTGCATAAATTTTAAGCTCTGCGATCTGGATGGGAACCAACCGCAATGCAGGAGGATAAAATGACATAATAAGGATAAGTTTTCAGATATGACGCCACTTAAAAAAGCACGAAAAAGAGAGAAAAAAAGGAAGGACGAAGCCAAATTAAAGCTAGAAATTTTGATTATATTATTGATTAATTGATTGAAATTATTTGTTTATAAAGCATATTTTTTTTATCTTACACACTAGACACACACTTTGTTTCTACTGAAAGGGAACGTGGAAACTTACAGTTATCCCGACTGACTAAGAATTTTGTCAGTCGGGACTTTCTTTAGTTAAGAATATCACTATATTTCTATAAAAATACTCACTCTTAATAGTTTTTCTATTATTTATTTATTTTCTTTACCTCTTCCTCTGAAAATCTTAGAAGAACCAAGCTAGCTTTTAGCTGATATCTAGCCTTTTAGACAAAAGAATTAAAAGAGATGCAAAATAAAATGCTACTTATTTGATGGTAATATTTATTTGTTAATATTCTTCATAACAATCAATTATTAAAAAATTTTGCAAATCACTGCAAAATCCTCTTCTCTTTTGAATCTCTGAGTTTCCCCTTCAGTCCTATACATTTCAAAATATTTAATAGAAATACGTAAACAGCTAAGTATGTCTCAAAATTAAGACCTTTTGTAAGGACACGCATATTTACTATAAATAGCTTTATTTCTTATTTACACACAGGCTGTTGGACTCACGGTGCATCAATTACCAAAGAGCTCCAAGCAAGGAAGGTTCTTATTAAATTAATAATTCGAATGCAGATTTTTTCTGATGATAATGGCAACAAAACTGAATCCTAAATTTGTTACAACAGAATCAAATCTGATTCTTTATTATTATCTTCAGCTTAATGTTGGCCTCAAAAATGACCTACTTTACTACTTACTAAGCAAAACATTGATCCAACATAAAGTTAATTTCAACTTTTAATTGGCATATTAAAGACATTAGACTAGAGACTTTTATTTGTCACTGGTATCAGATTTATAGCACACCAAGTGAGTTTCATCAGTTCCACGACGGATACCTTCGTGATGGGCAATACGCACAGTCAACCTTTCCTGTCAGCAGTTCAACTTAAACAACACGACAAAGCCGAATTATGCAATAAAAAAAAACCCGAAAAAAGCTTTTTAAAGTTTTGATTTATTAAATTAACGTTAAAAAGCTTTGTAAAACAATAGTCTTTAAAATCTGTTCCAGCTGAAGCATTAAATATTACTAGCTCAGAAAGCTGAAATTACTATCAATGGTACTAACGTTGAATCTACAAATTCATTTGGCACACATGGTTCCATTCTTTCAATGAAAAACAAAAGCTATGATTAAGATGAGAACCCGGGATTAGCTTTATGCACGGACTTGTTCTACCAATGGGCTGCTACCGAAATCGGTAACTGGTTTTAGCAAATTATTATATGAAATGGCAACTATATTCTAAATACTACAGCGAAACGAAAGTGGTCTCATACAAAGCATCGTACACAGTGGCATATTTACGATACGACAGTTAGGACGTGGATGCCACAGGCAGGGTGCACTCATATTCCTGAAATCAAATCAAAGCAAGATAAACATAATTTTAAACACATTAAAGGAGGCGCAATTTAAGTTTTTGCCAAAGACGCCATTTTATGTACCTAGCCCTTGAACGTGCAAAAACGTTTTCGTAAAACCAGCATAAGAGAGAGAGATTATGGTCCACACACATCCAGAAAGATTCTCCAGGACTTGATCCTTTGTAAGAAAGCAACGTACTTCATAAAAAGTGGGTGCTGGAACAGCGTATTTCACCCACAAAGCGTGCCTAACTACCATTCCCTCTCCATGCAAGCAAATGCGATCTTCAGTTGAAAAGGTTAAACATAAACATATTCCGCCAATTTAGCAAGTAAGATCGAAGCCTGAGCCAGGGGGCGAAAAAAAATCACGACACAGTAAATTGGTTCGCAAAAGTACAAACCGATCAAATCAGCAAAATAAGTGAAAATAATACCTTCAGGAGGGAAAAAAAGAGAAAGAGGGAATTCCACGAATGTACGATTTTCCATTCACTGTGCTAAAAGAAATCACGAGTCACCTTTAAAATTCAAGCAAAAAGCGCGAAGACGAATTCTAAAAAGAATCATAATAACAAAAACAAAAATCTCGCAAGAAGACGAGACTTGACGAGATCTCGCACCATCTCAAGCGAAATAACGAGATCGGGAACCGAAAGCCCTTTCTTTCTGCTGATCGGTCAGAAAAGTTGTTTTTCGGAACGCATTTATCTTTTGATCGTTTTTTTCTCTCTCTTTTCGATCCCGAAGGGAAAGGGAAGGACACTGACCACTGGTCAACCCCTCCCCTCGCTTCCCATGTGACAAAAGTGCGGCGTAAGAACTTAGGGTAGAAAAATAAAATAAGGAGAAAATGCAGGAATAGGAGGGCTAGTGGCGGTGATGGGTGGACGAAAAGGATAAGAGGAGCGAAGAAATTCCTCAAGATTACGAAAAAGAGAACAAACACTAAATAGGAAATCTTTTTCAGGGTATAAGCATGCACGTCACAGAATTTCACTTAAACGCACTTCTCCATTTTGACTGAATAGTGTATAGCAGAAGATAATGCGACCAAAATTAGCCAAGTGGATTAGTAAATTATTTAGGACTTCTCCAAAAATATACAGCCATTTTACTACAATGCTCAAAGTTCGCTAAGCATAGTTGTTAAATTTTTCAGATGCACTACAAAAGCAATGACTGATAGGTTTAAAGTTATGCAATAAGTTAATATCCAAATACAGAAACTTTCACAAAGCTACTGATACATAAAGGCGCCGGCGTTAATTTTTGTTTGGAAAACGTAGGCTTAAAAGAAAGGTGCTGGCACTCTTATGCCAGCAACATTTTCTTTAGATTCTTAAAGTAGCAAACTAAAATTCTGCTTCCATACGAGGGCTGACTTTGACAAAGTAAAAAAAAATTATCTATACAGAAGTTCTGGTACATTTATTTATCAGGTCATATTTGTGAAGATTTCGCTGGCTAACCTACATTAAAAAGGCTTCGCGACAGAGGTATAATGCGAATTCATTGAATATTATTGCTAATCCTGACTAAACACTATTTAATATGCTAACAGGATCACGTGTATTTTCACCGATAATGTATACTTATATATAGTTTCACTGATAATGTATATTATAAATATTCACGTATGGCTTAACACGAATTTATATACAGGGCAGCTTAATGGAAATTTATTAATTTTTTATTTTCCCATTTGATTTAAATTGTAGTGCCTTGTTATATATGCCTAGAAGTAATGTGCATTTCAAAGCAAACATTAGAAAAGATTAAAGCACACTACGAAGAATGGCCACAGCATGAAACTTCATCTTTACAGAAAAAATGCTTCAAGAAGATAATGAGAGATCATCAGTATGATAATCAGTGTTGCGAGGTCATCAGTGTAAAAATTGTGGCGTATATCAGCGTTCTTATCAAGTCAAAATTCTTTGGATTATGCTCACTTAAGGCTATAAATTTGCTTATAGGAAATGATCCTTTCGTAGAGGACTTCTTGAAGAAAACCGGGTAGAATTTAACATTCACATGCAGAAAACCATAAAAACATCCTTGCAGCAGTCATTCATTGCGATTAGAACATGAGTCGAACTAATAGTGTTCAGCTGTCTTACACCTCAGCAAAAATGGAAGCAATACCACTGTCGCAGTATTTAATATGCTTAAAACTATAAATTTGCTCTAGAAGTCTAAGGATCATTTTGATATTCAAATATTCTACATTTCACAAGCAATAAATATCAACTTCAACTTTCCACTGTCTTTTATGATTATTGAAATCGTATTGTTACACGCAGCTTGATACACGTGAAAAGAAAGGAATAGAGAGGAAGAACACCTTTCCTTTCCAAGCAGATATACCAACAGCAAGAAAATTTCAGCAAAAACAGGAACACCAGCGGAAAAAATCCTGAGTTTAGTGGAAGAACAGCTTTCCTTTCCACGCAGATATACCAACAGCAAGAAAATTTCAGCAAAAACAGGAACACCAGAGGGAAAAAATCCCGAGTTTTTATGGGATACACAAAGAAAGAAAAAGCTAGAAAAACCAAAAACCAGAAAGACAGACAGACTGGGAAAACGCAAATCTCTCTCTATAGAAGCCCCATATATGAATACGAATTTTCAGAGAACGCGAAATATTAAAATAATTTCCATAAAGAAATGCGAAAATTATGCTCACTTCGACGTGCGGCTTTTCACTGCCTTTCCTCCATAACCTCCCCTCTAGAAGCGGGTGCGAAGTGGGGCAGAGGAGAGGATTTAAACCTCCCTTCCAATTCCCAACAATAGAGGTTTATAGAAAACGAGTGGTCGCAATGTACGTTCCTTCGCCAAATGCAACTCGCCAAGTTATGCATTTTCTCTTTCACAAACGCTCCCTATAGAGATATACTTTACATAGCTAAAGGCGTCCGCTATGGGTGCCTGCATAAAGGCTGATAGCAGTGGTTGGCTATTACCGCATAAAAGCCCCCAGGGAGACGCCAATGCATACAAATGTATGCAGATGGTGGTGTGGGCCGCGCGTCGGCGTATATTGGAATTGTCGGGAAGATGGCGACGAATATGTCATGCGATTTTTCGGATTGGCCTTTATTTTTATTTTATCCCATCCCCTTCTGCCGGTATATGCTTTTTTTCGTTTCTTTATGCTTTAATAGAGGCTTTATTCTAACAGGTTATTTTAACTGCAGAAGAGAACATTTATACTGGCAAACTCGTATTCCCAGAGAAAATGAAGAAGATACAGAGATTTTTTTCAAAACAAAAGAATGAAAATTTGACAAGGCTACTTGTAACTATGAGCAGACTTAAATGGCGGAAAACTGTTTATTTCAAACATAAATGCCACCTTGAATGTAGGGCAAAATAAAAGCATTAATAGCAGTTGAAACGGCTTGTGTACATAAAAATCAATCAGTTCTCTACCAAAAATACTTAAAAATAACTGATTTATTAGTTAACGGATTATGGCAATGCACAGAAGGGATAGCTACCCAACAGAAATTCCTTCGTAGAAGACTTTCTAATGGACATTATAATCGAACCTGGTACAAACTACTGGCATTCAACTGGATCACTCATTGGTGGGAAAGAAGAAAACCTGCAGTTTTGTTTCTCGAAATCCTCAAGCCTTTTTAATAGACACAAACAACATATTCGATATTACCTTTCATTATAATATTAAAACTGTTCACACTTTAGTTAAACCTGATCTCAGCACACTGCCAACCGATGTTCCTTCTGCTCGGGAGTTAGCAGGTGGGTAATAAAGCTGGCAGCGGCAAGCCGCATGTTGAGTTTCAGTGCAGTGGACCATATAACACACTAGCAAGCTTTGCAGCGTCGCTGATCGTCTTCCGACGATCTGAATGCACAAGTTCTTGAATTCGTTCAACATTCCGGGAATGATGTTCGTGGCGCAGGCGCAACCTCAAGCTTCGAGTTCTTACGGCGTTATAGATTTGGACCGGGATTTTTGACATACCTTTGCAACCACGTCAGTTACAGTCAAGTCATCTGTTTACTCTTCCGTTTTTAGTACATATTCTTTTTTGGAACAGAAGTCTGAAACCGCGCACATTCCAAGCCGCGAAAACTTTCGCAATTCACTAGTTACCTCTAAAACTCGCATTTTCTTCCAGGGATAAAATTACTGCTTTAATTAGAGACTACTATGCTCAAATGAAGCATTGACCAAAACCTACGTCGCAACTGAAAACGTAGCCTATCAAGCTGTTACGCAAACAATTCTATATGCGACGATCGAGTTGTTAGTTAAGGAATTAATTGCATATTCATACTGCCTTGATTTGAAACGGTGACTTACAATACTATTTATTAAAATGTAACAGCCCACGACACACATTAATTTCATAATGTCAAACTTCAGCTCTATTCTTTCCATGACTGACAAACACACACACGCAAAAAATAAGTAAATAAATAAAATGAAATAAAAAATAAAACTGATGGTCAATAATCGCAGTATTTAACATTTATGCCATTATTTACAGTACAAAGTTACACACACACACAAGAGTTATATGTTTTAACTCCTACCTAGAATTTTAAGGCATGAAGAATCCAACCTATTTTACGAAGCTACTATGAATGTCTAAACAAAGTAGTTAACTATCCATCAGGTGATGCGATTTTTCTAGACACAGCAAAAGTAACGTGTCAAAACCCGGCCATTGCAAACTGGTCACATATTTTACACATTGCGTGGCAAACACTAGAGTGACTCCACCGCTTTTAGATACAAAGCTCTTTGAGTTATTCAGCGAGAGGAGGGAAAAAACAATACAAAGTCGTAGGAAACAATTCGCAGTGCAAACATTACAAACCCACTCTTCAGGCAAGCGAAACATTAGCGGCACTCCATCTTCAAAGTGGAGAAGAAAAATCTTTTAACCCTTTACGACCACATTTTCCGCCAACATAATTAAATAAAAATCCCCTTCTCCTTCCAAATTGTATGGATCTCCCTTATCACCCCACAACCCCCTTCTCCCACTAATTCTCCGGCAAATCTCCGGAAAAGACAGTTCAACTCTCGCTAATGGCGAACGCAAAACACAACAAAACCTCCTCGTGATTTTTAAAAGTTTCCACCAGAAAAGCAGCCAGCGGCCGCAAACATTTCGCGTTTTGTTTCCGTGGATGTATAATTGAGTTTTATTACTTTGTTAGGTAGAAAAGCCAAAAGAGGGGACCATTTTCCGAAGTCGTTAAAAAGATTCTTCGGGCAAACATATAGCAGTTATGAGTTTTGCTCTTCAGAAAATGAATATGCCTCTCGCCGCTGGGCGACACCAATGCAGAAACCCGGCTTCTCGAAGGCCCCTACCAAAATGAATGGAGAATTTCTCAAGAGCGATAATGCGTTTCCAAAAACTTTTATAATTGCAACGACTCCCGAATTCGGGGCTTTTTGTTCCAAACGGAAAACGCAATAAAAGTGCGTTTTCATTCAGTTCCCGTTTAATGTTAATTCTATGAAAATGCAGCCTTCTTTGTGCCGGAATTAAATGTTCTTAATGATCGCAGTTTGCCCTCCAGGCTGTTCATATTTCATACCCTAACGATCGCAGCGCCCCAATATTAAGTTTTTTTGCCCCATTTGCCTGAAACGACTACAGACGAAAAATCCGCATTAATTTGCTAGAAAAGTATAATTAGCTCGCAATAAACATCAATTAAATTATAAGACCACTTTTTTGAAAAACAATTCCACACATGGGAGTTCTTTCTACTTCTCTAAGAATGGTCCTGGCCACGTGACATTTAATTAAGAGCTCTAACAAACACAGATTAAAAAAAAAAAAAAAAAGTAGCAAAGCGTAATAAGATACTTGAATTGCAGTTTAATCAAAGACAGACATAAATACAACAGAAAAAAATTACATTCAAAGTTTAGTTCACTCGAAATTAAGAAATAATAAGATTTAAAATTCAGATATCAAGTCACTTAATATTGATATATTTCACAGTTCTGTTATTGTAACGCGAATATGCAATGAACTTGACAGCATCAGTATACAGTCATACATAAAACCAGTCAGAAAGTATTTATTCCTGACTGGATAAATTTAGAGGCATGAGACATTCAAATTCTCGAATTTACGTGATTCCTCTCCCCCACCTCATTCGAAATTTTCAAATCCTAGCCTAAAAACCTTTTGAAGCTAACTCAAAACTTCGGAAAGACTTTGAAAGAAGGGGAAGAAATACAGAAAATGGAGCAAATGGAGGAGGATAAAATACAGAAACTGTAAGACTACATTCAAATATTACGGTAAAACGCACTAGAATTAATTGCTTAAGGAAATAAATGTGTTTGTTTAGGATTTTCTGGTGAGACCGCTCACCAGCGGCCGAGGGTAAATTCGATGAAGTCTAAGGTTCGAATCGAAAATCGGTCTAAGGTCCGAATTCCAATGAAAAGTCTGGCTGCAAGAGCGTTTTTGTGGTTGTTCCCATGTGTAAGTACCAGTATATATCCCATATGTAAGTACCAGAAACATACCAGGTTCCCTCAGAAAGCTTTCCACGAAGACATCAATCTCCTTAGCCAGGTGACGCTTAAGTGTTATGCTGTAATAAAAAAATCAATCCAATTCTGGAGAAACCCGGCTCTTGTTCACGTTATTACACGTGGAGATAATATCTATTAGCGTAAATAAGACAAATTAAACAATAAATCAAAATATGTTGTTGTTCTATCAACTTTCTTTTACACATCAATTAAACCACAATAAGATGGATTTTGCCGGTTTTCATTTACCTTATTGCATACGCCATGCTAATTTGCAGACGACACTTTTTAATTATGTGCTACATTTCTTGTTCAGAACGGTCATTAACTGTTGCCAGATTGTAAGCCCTCTAAGACGAAATTAATGCATTTATTTTACTATGTGAGTCATACCAAGGTACTATGGAAAGATTTCAGATTTTATTTGTATTAATAAATAAATGAAAATAACAGTTAAGTCGGTCTTCCTATATTTCGCTCAAAATAGTCACTTTTGGCTATTACACATGCTCGGAAAGTTGCAGGATGCGTGCTTTGGCAGATGTTTTCGATGATTTTTAGGCAATAGAAATGATAGTACAGTGATGCCTCGTTTAATGAAGACGCGTACGGACCAAATATTTTCCGCATAATGAGCTGGTTCCTGCATTACGCGTAACAACACGGAGTGAAATTTGTTTTTCTTTGTTTTAATGGCACGTAAATGGTCTGCAAGTAATCAAAAACAATGAATGAAGATTCGGTTTATGGTTTATGTCCTTACGGGAAAGCCTCGAGTAGTATCTGCCTAAGGGGAGGGATTCCTTCATGAAGGACTTTCTTAAGGAAAACTGGCTCGTATACATTCTACACATGGGGAAAACCACGAAAACACCCATGCAGCCAGTCCGTTTGCGGGATTCGAATCTCCAATGAGTGTGAAATGAAAGGAGAATTCAAAGAAAATTGAAATGAACATATTCTCTTAACTTATTTTATATATCACCGACGAACTGTGGCCCGAACTGTGAACTGGAGGAACGGCAGAATATTAAAGGCCCATGCAAAAGGTCCAAGATAGCTGAGAAGCATTCCTAACAAGCTGAGCTGAATAGAGTGCCTAATCTGTTCAACAACAATGCCTGGCGATCTTCTAAACCAATTTAGACAAACTTCGGAAAATAAGATTTTGCAAAAAAAACCAAGAAGAGTAAATGACAGCTGAATCTACTGGTTGATCTGTTCAAGAACAATACAACGAACTACTTCAAGATAAGCTTGAAGAAGAGGAAGATCACTTCAAACAACAATTTGAAAACTAGCCCTGTCATAAAACGAGAATGTACGAGAATGTAAATACGTAGATAAGTTTTTAATTTCCGGGTAGAAGACTAAGACCGCTCAGAGTTAAAAAACGGGAGACTGTTTACATACTATCATGTACTAAAATATTTTTACAATTAGAGCCAATTTTCTTCAGAGTATCCTTTGCGAAGACATACTTCCCCTTAAGCAGATAGCTTCTGCGTGTTTGCCATATCCGAATAACCTAAACAAGGCTCGCCCTAGAGCCGGCTCAACCTGCACCGTTGCACTAGGTGGTAAAATTTTAAAATTTAAAGAAGTAATGGTTGACAGCGTTAAGAAACAGTAAAGACTGCACGGGGTGGCTAAAAGCCTTGCCCCGATCCAGAACCTAAATTTAATATTTCCGACATGGGTGGGTGGTACCTGATTTTTACGGTGCCACCTGATTCCGGACCGGAATGGATTAAAATTTATTACATAGTTGAAATTTTTATGAGAAGCAGCGTCTTACATAAGGAAAGCCATTCTGAAGCGGATTATATTCGTGTATGCGAGACACCACCGTATCCCTGCACTTTCAATTAAGATTTGAAGCCAGAAAATAGTAAAAATCATTTGGCGATGTTACAAAAATGTGAGAAACTGCAACACTGGTTAAACAAGTATATTTTGTTGATGTTCAACTACACTGTTCCTCCATTAGGGGCACATGGATTTCTGAAGGAAGGGACAAGTTACTCCTCCGGAAACAGAACGGCGCAGTAGTACAAAACGCAGTGTGACGTCAAAGACACTTCTTAATAGTTAATACCGTAATTTTTATGGCAAAATAATTTTGCTGTTGTTACCATCTTACTTGTCTGACAACGGTCAGCATAAGCCCACGACATTCATCGCGACAAGGAGTCAAATGCACTTATCATTCGCACAGCCTTCATCAGGATATTACACCAAGGTGTTCTGATTACGGAGTACTTTGGCAGCTGTAACAACCCGACTTTAGCTTAATTCCGCCCCTAATTTTGAGAGAGCGAAAACCTGCAGAGGACGGATCAAAGGGTCTCCCACCATTCTTTCCCTATCATCAACCAGGAATGCCCCCATGCCGCCCAGACACTATACATTTACAAGCATCCATGCTTTCCCCGGGATTCGAACTCAGGCACTTACGTGCAGCAGTCAGAGTCTCTAACCACCATCGCGTTAGGCGACCAAAATACACAGTCCAGTCACATTAATGTGACCACCACGTACTTTCCATGTCAGAGTTAAATAACCAATCACAGAAGGCAGGTGGCAGCACAGTGCAGTTGAGCGTATATAAAGGGTGTGTGAGGGCTTCGGAAAACATTTCAATCGTTGGCGTAATGCAGAAACGAAGCGATTTATCTGACTTCCAAAAGGGCATGATCATTGGCTTTTGGGCCAAGGGTGGAAGCATTTCCGAAACGGCTGAGTTTGTGAACTGTTCGCGTGCCGCCGTGGTAAAAGTGTACCGTGCATGGCAAAATGGGACTGTCCAAAATCAGCGACGTGGCAAATGTGGTGCACCACGGGCCATAGATGACAGAGGCGAACGACGGTTGCGGAGATGCGTTCGGGCAGATAGACGGGCTACCGTTGAGCAACTGACCACCAAAATGAACCAAGGGGCTACCAAAAGTGTCTCCCAAAGTACTATTCAGCGAACATTGCTGCGTCTGGGCCTCCGAAGCAGACGCCTGGTTCGTGCACCTATGCTGACTGCTGTTCATCGACGGCGAAGGCTAGAATTTGCACGCCAGTACAGCAGCTGGACGTCCACTGAGTGGCGACAGGTTGCGTTTTCGGATGAATCGCGTTTTATGCTCCATCGGACAGATGGACGTTGGCGTATAAGGCGTGAAACCTCTGAAAGGAACCACCCTGCAACCATTGCCGGAACGGTCCAAGCTGGAGGCGGGAGCATTATGGTCTGGGGAATGTTTTCCTGGCATTCTCTAGGTTCACTGATCATTGTGGAAGGCACAATGGATCAATACAAGTACGCATCTGTCCTTGCGGACCATGTTCACCCCTACATGCGCATTGTTTTTCCTCAGGATGATGGCATCTTCCAGCAGGACAATGCGAGGTGCCATACAGCTGCCAGTGTACGTGCGTGGTTCGAAGAGCACCAGGATGAGTTTACCGTCCTCCCCTGGCCAGCAAACTCACCTGACTTAAACCCAATCGAGCATCTGTGGGACCATCTCGATCGAGTTGTTCGCGCCATGGATCCTCAACCGCGTAATCTAGCGCAGCTGGCCACGGCATTAGAGTCGGCATGGCTCAACATCCCAGAGAACACCTTCAGGGACCTATGTGACTCTCTTCCTGCACGTCTCGCAGCAGTCCGCTCTGCGAAAGGTGGTTATTCTGGCTTTTGACAGATGGTCACATTAATGTGACTGGACTGTGTAACTTTAAAGGACCTTCTTACATAACTATTCTTTGAAACCTAAGATTTAAAGATTTTTTTAGTTAATGGTACAGCGATAATGAGTATCAGTCAAGTGGAAGCAACTCCCCTCCCCCTTCATGAAAACTTCAGACTGTACGACGGGTACCAGCATTGTACTCAAAAGCCGGAGAACAAGTACATTCTAATACACAGCGAATCGCAACTTCTCAAGAATACGTCAATTTATATATACACCGAATCACACACGTAAATTAAACAATGCCAGTCAGAACACGGCTAAATTTCTAATATCGGCACTTCAAAAATTACAGTAACGACCATACTTACTAATTTCTGAGCACAGCTTTAAAAAAAAATGTATAAACGGAGGGGGGGGTAACTTGGATATTGGGAATAAAAACCTTCCTCGGATTCTTTGCGTAAAATCTCGATACGCATACAAAAATATCACTCGCAGAAATTCTTATCTCCACTCAATATGCTGAAAAGCTCGCTCATTGGCGAAGGAACGGCGTCACGTGACTCCGGAGAGGAGATGGAGGAGTCAAGGGGTGCGAGAAGAGATAAAATGAGAGGGAGAGAAAGAAGGAAAGGGGAAAGGAAAGAAGGAAAAAAAAATTCCAGCATCGTCCTATTGATCCCTGTCACAGAGTGGGCTCCATGTATGTATATTGTCATTTTTGAGACATTAATGCCGGGCTCGATAATGGCTCCCACTTCACGGCTTCAAATTCGCTTTTAAAAATCGTTTGTGGCCTCCGCGCTTTTATCGCCTGCCTGTTCTCTTTTTCAATGGAACTCCCTCCCCCGCCACGTTCCCTTTTCTCTATATCGCCTTGCTCTTCAGTAGGTCGTCTCTATTTGAATGGGAAGCTCAAGAGCACAGAGTAGGATACAAGGCAACGAGAATGATCAAATTCTTCAGAACATCTTCCCCACAAATGGGTGTATGTTCGTTTTTTAACTCTTGCCCCCCTCTTTTTTTCCTTTTAATTCGATGGCGTGTATTGTCATGACATTATCTGTAAGGAATACATCGGATCGGTTTTGTCTAGCACGAATAGTATCAATAAAATCTAATCAAAGTACTTATTCGTGACACAGTCTTCTCATAGTAGTAATATGGGTTACAACATGACAGTGATTAGTGGATTCTGACTACCTGATAAGTGTCTGACGAAGGGTCCGGGTTCGAATCTAGAAGAAAGTTCGGATGTTTGTAATTGTATAGCGTCTTTGCGGCAAGGAGCACTCTAAATATATGGCGAGCCGGAAGTCTTTTCGTGTGGTGTGATGATACAGAAAGAGGGGTAGGAGAGCCACCGCCGGAATACTCTCGCGGTGGAACTGGGAAAAATCGTACTGTCACTTTTATGGTGTACAAGGCTCTTGCCCACAACAGACGTAATCTTGTATTCCTTGCCATTATGAATTTCGTAGGTTTGCTCTGATGAGGTAAGGTAAGTGAGATCGGTCAAAACACACACAAAAATTGAACGGCTAGAATACAAGATGATTTATCTGGCTTACAGAAAAGCATGTGAAGACTTCTCTCTAAAGAAAAGAGGAGTGCTTTTGAGCTCAGCATTTCGACTCCAAGCCACTGTTGGGCTTCCGAATACAAAAGGTCCCTTGTATTTTTGCATGTATGTCGAGTCACAAAAGGATCCCGCATAGAACATCTCATAATGTGTGGCAAGAAACCTGGTTAGTTGAAGTTTAATTTGATGTATTCTGTGTGCCAATTACATTGTTTGCTAAAATCACCCGTAATTACATTTTCCCCCATAATCACCTCAAACAGAAGGATTCTCTTTTTGACCTGTCCAGAATATTAATGAATTCCGTTCATTTAAAGGTCTAGAGCAGTGGTCTTCAAACTGTGTTCTGCGGAACCACGGCATTCCGTGAATCGAAATAAAAATTCGAAAAGAAAATTATAAAGCACTCAAGTTCAAATCACAAGTGTTCAAATCACTACCGTAAATCAGAAGGCTTATCAATGATGGAAAGGACACTATCCATCGACAAGTCAAGAGATTTGACGTTAAAACCTGAATTTAAGCAAGAGCAGCTCTTAAATATTTGATTGCAGATTAATGCTAAATCTACAGGAGTTTCTCACACAGCTGTAAGCATTTTAATGCCATTCGAAACAACGTAGTTAAGTGAAAAATTCTCAACTTATGCAGCAACAAAAACAAACTAAGAAACAAATGACAGACTATGAAATGCGATTGCAGATAACATCAATAGAGCTACACTTCAACAAACTGTGTAAAAAAATGCAGGCACACTCCTGTTACTAAAATAATACAAGCATAGGTGACCCTTGGAGCAGGAGTTAAAGCTATTAAAGAGTAAATGACATCAATTTTATATTAAAATATTTTAATAAAAACACAGTCCTTTCCTTCAGTCGTCTTTACATACAGCACCTATGCAGATAACATCAATAGATCATCAATACCGACCTACCTAAATAATATTTTAAGATATATTTTTCTAAAGGCAGAATAGGGCTCCCCGAAAAAACATTACGTTTTTAAAGATTCTGCAAGTCGACAAAATTTAGAGATCACTGGTCAAGCTGAACATAAGTCGCAAACTGTTCTGAGCCAGTGACGAAGAATTCTCCTGAAACTATGATAAAATTTGACCGGAAGAAAAGGTTATTATAGCACATTTGTCAGCATTCTGTTATTTTACCACTTTGTTATTAAATAAACATACAACGTAACAACGTGAAATTTTTCCGGAGACAATTTATACAACGCCATCATTGAGCACATTTATTCATTCAGCTTTAAAACAACTAGCAATGCAGCTTATCGTTGAAGCATTCATTCATCAAACAGATTTTCTCCTTCAATTTCAAAACCCCATAGTCCAACTGCAACTTCTGAAAAATGCAACCCCCAGACGCAAAGAATTCTCAAACTCTTCCATAAGCCAGAGGAAGAAGGTTTCTTTAAACTTTCGGGTCCGCGATTAATATTCGAAATTCGGCCGCTCTACATTCCCCGGCGGAGGAAACCGTCCCAAAATTCTTCTAAACTGTCCCGAATTAAATAATTCTCAACAAAATAGCAGAAAGTAATGCAGCAACAAAGACACAGCAAAGCGTGCCTCGCGCATGACAAATTATTTCCAAGCATTCCTCGGCGCACAAAGCGGGATGTGGTATTCGGCAGAGAGACAGATATAATATAAAACTCGCTGGCAACATGAAAAGATTCCTGCACGATTAGCAGACGGTAAAAGATTTTTAACCGAGTTTTAAAATTCCTTCGTTATTTGATATTTAGAAGAGCGAAGAGGTAAAGCGGTGAGAGTCGCAGCTAATGCTACCATTCATGTTCAGTTTCTTGAAACAGGAAAAGAAACAAGTGTCAGAAGGTTACGAAAATCCCATAACTTTGCAATTAATATGTAAGCAATAAGTCATACTCCACAAGGAAGCTAAAGCTAAAATAATTCACTGGAATAATAAAAATTATGCTTTTATTCATTAAAAAATTATTAACTATGCTTATAAAACTTGTGTTCAGATTATTCTTGTGTTCAGAAATTTACAATGAATGAATTGATTTTTTCCTTTTATTTTCCATATAATATGTAGGAAAAAAAAATATCTATCTTCAATGTTTTTTTAATATTTAAACAAAATATCGCTTCCCATATAAATCTGTTTCCTGTTCTAAAATTATGTCAAAACTTTACCGCATTTCTTAGAATATAAAACGTCCGTTTTTATCCCATATTGCTATTTGAATACATAACTGTGACTGTCACTGTCAACGTATGGCAACGCGAGAAGCTGCAAAAATGGCATCGGACTTATAAATTCTGAATTACAAAAAATGAAAAGTGGTAACAAAGAACATTCTTCTGATTTGCGTTTTAGATGCAGAACTGAATGCTAGATATTACAGTCTGCATTATTTGCAATATTTCTAATACTTTCTTTTGAAACTATACTATTCTGTATTCACTGAAAAAGATTACCACAAAACCAACTGATGTAGAGTTTGACGCAGTCAATCTCATTAGATGAATTTGTTATTAAATTCCGAGATAGCTACCACTTTTTTTATATCGCATAAAGAGCGTTGCTACAAACTAAATGCACTTTAAAATGGCAGACTTTTTTTTTTCCAAGTTACTAAGTTTTCCAAATTAATAAAATTCTTAAAATTACTAATTTAAATATGAATATTATATTTGCTAGATGTATTTCAGGACATCTTTTCGTTCAATCTCTCTCTCTCTCTTTCTTTAAGAATTAAAGTCTTTTCTCTAAGAATGGGACTGACATTACCTAAAATGTAAGAAATACAGTATGCTGCAAGAGTTTTATAACGTTATATTAACTGCAATATGCAATTCCATAAAATAAACTGATCGGAAAATGTTTTATATCTCATTTGAAAGATTCTTATTATGGCATTTAATAATATTTATTATCAGGTAATTATAAATGTAATCTTTAACACTTTTTGCACTTTAACTGTACAATCAAATGACTGAAGAAATATCAAAATTACGCTCGACATTTCTTCAACTGCGCGTACGAATTGTAAAATTATGTACTTCTAAAATACGCGATTTTTTTTTTTTACATTAATAGCAGAATTTCCTTGGTTAATTTGCTTCTTCCACGAATTAGAAAAATTAAAATAAATAACGAAACAAATAAACAAAATAAAACAAAAATAACAACATCGATCAATAATATCAAATCGAGCTCTAAAACTAATCAATATAAATCAATGTAAATCAACATTAATCAACATTAAAACTTAGAAATGCATTAAACAGAAAGGTAGTATATGCCATCTGAAGTGAAATAAGCCATAAATTACAGCAGACACAAAATCTCGTACTACAAAGAAATGCCCCCTGCTCCCTCCCTAAAATATTATCCACAGAACTTTCAAGAAATCGCACAAAAAAGATATATCAATGAGAAAGACGTGTAACATCAATTCCAGTTAAGATAATATATGTATACTTTAATTGGACACTTTTAATGTTATCTTTTTATTGCTATATAACATAAATATAATCTTTCTGTTCTTAGTTTACTTAAAATACTATCTAATAATTGATAAAATCAGTTACTTCATTTTTAAAATTATAAGCATTCAGACTCTATGGTATTTAATATAAAAAAGGAAAATGACCATAGATTTTACTTCAAGGGCTCATTTTAAATAAATAACACTTTTCCCAGAAAGATTTTTAAATGGTTGCAAATTATTATTATTTTTTTTTAATTACAAAAAATCGTAAAGTTATCATTTTGGTCAAAGTCACCATTTCATTTTGGGCTTTACGCAAAAACTGCAACAGTGCAAAATTCACACAACAGTCCACTTAAGAATACTTATTCGACAGTACTGAAGAAATGTCAGATTATCACAGGACACAAGAACGAAACATCTCCCATTAGCAAACCTGCCTGGTCAACAGACTTCATCGTTTATTTCTTCCTTCCTTTATTTCTTTTTTTTTTTTTCATACGGACTCGGATGCCTAGTATCCGAAGTATGAGATATCCTTCTTTCTTTTCCAATATACAATTTCAGATGCATCACAATAAAAAAGAAATGACTTTTGGAGAAGTTTCATACAAGTTATTATTCATATAATTCATACTGTGGGCCATATACATAAAAAAATTACAAATATTAAAAGAAAAAAATCTGCAAAATTGGAGGAGGGAAAACAGAAGCTAAGCTCCTTTAAATGCTAACCTGTAATTAGGGTTTAAAACTCTTCCTACAGAAAGTCAATTTCGAAGAAATTTAAGGAGCTGCCATAACACAATTAACCACAGACCCCGAACAGAAAACCCACTCCAACCGATCTCAACGTGGCATATTGGACTAGGATTTCTCGATATAGCTATATATTTGGAAGACAGCCAGGCCGGTTTAAATGTGAAAGCTCTATCTAATTCCGATACCGATGCCACGCCACAAATGACAAAAACATTTGATAAACTATTTTTCGATGAGAAAAAGAATAAGAATTATTATCAAGAGTCTAGATTGCTAGACGCATTAGAGAATCCCTTCTTCTTCCCTCTTTCTCAGTAAAATAAAAATTAAAAAAAGAAAAAGAAAAATACAAAATTTTTCCTTATTATTATTTTTCTTTTTAATTCTTCCAGTAGTGCAGTTCTCAGAATGGCAAAACGAATGACATATTCGTATAAAAGGCACACACATATTTAAAAAAAAAATTCCCACTAACCAACCAACAGAAAATTCACAACTGCTTTAAAATTTATGTCACAGCGTTGGTACTGTGCTTATTGAGGTTCATGCCAATGGACTTTGTTTTGAAGTTTGGGTAAAATTTGGACGTTTCTGCTACTTCAGATCGCAATAACATTTTTAATAGCAAGCTCCAGAACTGACACCTTATATTGGTATAAAATTATTGATTTGTGCAACCATTAACTTATATAAACATCGACAGTAAGAATGGTTTATGTCTACAGAGGCAGATACAATCTCTGGCTGCAACAGTTTTGTCATATGGTTGATGGAAACGAAACTCGGACCAAGGACCAAGGCGAAGGCTTACGGAGTACCTTTGCTAATAAAAGCAATTACCTAAACATCATAGTTAAGAAAAATTGAAATAAATCAGAATGAGCAATGGCTAAAGGAATGGAAGAGAACCGAGTAGGTTAAAGTGCCTGGAAATGGATAAGAGGTCCACCTAATTGGACAAGAAGTCCTTTCTAACATTAATTTACCTTTGCGAAATCCGCATCAGTAAATATGTGTTGAAAAGGGGATTTAACGAAACTCGGGGACGTTCCTCAAAACTGGGATGGTATGTTTTTTTTATAACAGAATACAATAGCGAATTCTACGCATCCATCTATCTACGTAACGCTCCTAGCAAATTTTCGTTACTATGTTAAAGAAGAAAAATCAAAGTCCGAAGATGTACATATTTCTTTAACTTTATTTATCATATAACACATACAAAAAAAAAAGATATTAGAAATAACAAAAAATATCCTTTATTAAAAAAAAAAAAAACTTGTTTTCTTGCTCACGTAAAAGGGCGATTTCAGTTTGAAATGTATTTCACACACAAAAATTATTTCCTCCTACACCAGTAATCCTCGGAAAAGATTAGAAAATTCTCGCAGCCGACTGAACCCGAGGTTATTTTTCATCCTCGCTCGGCGGAATTCCGAAATATTCCGAGACCTGTACGCATGGACCCTCCACGAAGCACACAACACGTTAGAAGGCCGGGGGGCGGGAAGAGGAGAAAGAATCTCGCGAAGAGGAAATTCTTGGCAGTTTTTCGAGGAAATCCAACTTAACGTTTTCGAAGTTAACACCATTCTGCCCGAGCATAAAGTATGATGTTCTACGTTCATCACAACAGTGGATAAGAAATGTGGACTACTGTATTTGCATGCTGATGGCTGATTTCGAAAATATATTTGAAGAAATAAAATCTGCATAACACCACACCACATTCATATTGAAAACACAACATTCAGTAGCTGCTAGAGTTCATCAATAAGTTTTCCATTAATTAAAATTTCATAGGCGGGCGTTTGTATACACACACTTATTTATTACAACACAGAGACAGCCATATTAATTCAGCATTCATGTTTTGAAGATCTAGTATTTTTTACTTTTTACACTGTAAACGCAAAAATTCTCGAATATCATATTTCAACGAAAATACCCATTTTGACCCTTCTCGAATCCATTTGAACGATTTTCTTTCGTGACATCTATATGTATGATTAGAATAAACGGCTATTTTTTCAAAACGGATTGTAAAATGGATTTAAAATGGATTCAGAAGGGATTTTTTTTACTACGTCTGTACGTATACGTACGTATATATGTATCTCGCATAACTCAAAGCAATTTTTTTACTTTAAACGTGATTCAATTATGTTATTCTTACGTTCCTGTTCAAGTTTTAATGCCTTTGGTTAATGCACGCAATAGTTGCAGAATTATTAAAAATCAAAAGTGGTGCTAGCCCTAAAAAAGGCGCCATTTGTTTACATTTGAAACTCTCAGTAAAAGAGCGAATTAAGTCAGTTGGTGCACCAACTTCAGTGTCTCTTTGCCCAGTGTGACCAGAAGTTTACTTTCAGTTTCGTGTACCGTAAACTCCTTCTTCCTTATGTAGTTTTGCCTTTCCAAGAAGTGAGAACTGAATTAATTGAATGAAAAATCTATCTCTTATGAAATTCCAGGAAATAAGTTTCAATAATATGCAGCAAAAAATGTATATAATTTAATAAACAAACGTACAAGAGAAAGAACGTGTTAAAAACCTGTAACTCCAAGTTTCAATGCTAAGGCCAATAAATATAAGAAAAGGAAAAACAACCTTTATTACGTTTTCTCAAAGACAGAAAGATTCCGACAGGAGGCTTTTGATGACTAGAACAACATTTGCTTTTCGGTCTCTAAGAAGCACCTAATACGAACGGTGAAAAATACACAGCCAATAGAATCAGGAGGCTCTTCTCGACTTTTCGTTGATTTGTTCTTTCATAGTCATTGAATAGTCATAGTCACTGAATTTCAGACTCATTGGATGCGAAAAATTTGCTGTTGTAAAAAACTGTAATTCAATAATGAAAAATGATATAAATTGAAATAAAAAACTGGTTAGAGAAGCAACCTAATATCATTTCTGAATAACGTATTCCCCTCCCCCCTTTTTTTCCGGGGCAGGGCGAGAACAAAACATTAGTAACACTTCAAAGTTCACATTGTTGAAGTACGTGGAATTTCACAGTATGTTACGATCATTATAATATGCACACATATCATCATTCATACACATATCATTCCGCAGCACTGGCCCTCCAACAGCTTAGGGACGAGAATGGAACACAGAATTAGTTTTAAAAAGTATTGTTGCGTTCTTACGAGTTCGTGGATTTGGAGCGATTGACGACAACACTTAATGAAGCATCAAAACACAATTTATTCGCCAGTATTCGCTCAGGAGAGCTCCAAAAACACGTTTACAGTCGTCAAAAAACTACGACAAATACGCTGAAACTATCAGCAACACAGCCTTCAGGCTATAACGCTGAAGACAGCAGCTTCACAGCAAAGTACTACAGTACTATTCCCGATTCGGTTCGGTCGTTCTCGGAGCTCAACGTACTCTGGAGACGCTCCAAGCTACAACTCGCGGTGCACTCGACGACACACTCGATAGTCTCAAATATGCACACTCTCGATGCACCAACTCGCGATATAGTCGACAACCAACTGACACTAGACAGATGATCAACTCGATAGACTACGAGACACTTCGCCATGCACTAACTCGCGATACGCTTGACGACCAACTAGACACTAGATTGATGATCAAGTGCTATTCCGCGTAAAGGCAGGGTTTATATAGCTTTTGGGCTGCTTTCGAGAACCCTCTGGCCTAAACCGGTAAGAATTTGTTCAAGGATGTTCTCTCTCCGTCCATGGCATATCGGTAATTTTCTCGCCAAATGGACTTTTCACGCCGAATATGGCAACCTTGTCTTCGCTTGCCATTTTCTGGCAATTCTAAACCTGCTTTGCGGGAAGGTATCTTACCGCAGCTGGACATTTCGTAACAGTATGCTTTTGTTTTGATGGATGCATAGTATAAATGTTTTTGCATTGATGCAATACTTTACTTTATTCCACTAATAGGACATCTCAGCAGAGCTTAAGCATATAGTCCAGCTACAGCTGAAAGGTCGGTATGGCAGTTCTGAACAGTTATATACAATTTAACAACGTCATACATGATAATGCAAAGTGTGATTTTTAAGAGAAATCAGTCTATTATTTACTATGCTGAAGTCTATTATTTACGTATAAACGCCTTCAGATTAAATAATTAAATAAAAAATTATCGATGTAACTATTTCCCTCCATACTTATGAACCCTACAAATTAAACGATGAAATAAAAAATTATCGGTGTAATTACTTCTCTCCATACCTTATGAACCGCTTCAAATTAAATAATTAAATAAAAAATTATCGATGTCATTATTTGTCTCCAATCATTTTCTCCGCTCCTGGAAACTTTTCTGAGAAGCGTCCTCGCTCTGTTGCGCTTGACACACATATTGATTCATAATTTATACTGCAACCTCCACAGCAAAATAGATTTTCTTGAACGATAATACCGATAGTGCACAGTATTAAACAAAATGAAACTGATTTTTCCACAAAAAAACGTAAATTCTGAGTTCTTCACTCTCTTTATAAGACTTCTTATTGCGTTCCGCTCAATTTCTTTTCAGTATTTAGAATACATTTTTCCGTAACTTATAGAAACAATACAGATCTTTTTGTTAATTATTCAAATTACTAATAGTCCATAGCAGTACCTAAACACTCCGTTCCGTCTTTTGCGTTCCTTAGCGGAAGATGATAAACCTGACATATTTATCCACAGGAGGTGGCGAAACAGAACACTTCAAAACATTTCTCGCTAAAGCAAACAATGCATTATCCCCTAGCCACCCTTGGTGACGGTGAGTCGCAGAGTTGTTGTTTTTGATGGAAGAAAGATTCAAATGAAAACAAAGACATGCTTTTATTTTTTGGATACGTGTACGTGGTACACGTGCCTTATCTCGGAGAAGATTGGCGAATTTCGCCGATTTGACTTTATAATAACTCTTTTCCCATCGCTTCTCTCTCTCCTCTTTTTTCTCTCTTGCTCTTCTTTTTTCCCGGACAAAAATCTGATTCGGTGAGCGTGGCCGTTTAGATGGCTACCCCTGAATTCTGGCGGCCGACAAAGCAAAACAAAACAACCGCCGTTCGCAATCAAAACTCGAAAATGCATCTCCGGAGTTTCTTTGCGGTGTATGCTGAGGGCACGCGAAATAAGACAAGATGAAAGAAGAAGAAAGGATAAAAAAAAAAAAAAAAAAAAAAAACTCTCTATTATTTGCCCAGGAGGACAAGAACCAAGCCCCCGCGATAACATGCAAAACAGATGAACCAGTAGAAAATCCTAATGGGTTTTCGCCCCCCACGCACCCCCCTCTAAGTCCAATTCTGTGGGACTAGCATATCAATGAGAGAGGAAAGCTATTGTTTCCTATGTAAACACGAGCGGGATATATCCACCAACCTTATCTGGGACTTCTTGTTTGTGTTGGCTTTCCTGTAAGGCACATGGTAAGCCTTAGATTCGGGTACCCTATTCCGGGGGAATCTTCTTTTTCTTCTTTGTATTCTTTTCCTCCTCTTTCGTTTTATGCGTGCGTGCGCGTGCTGCTGTATTAAACGGTTGATCTGTTTTTATCAGTAAATTGTGTTCATCTCTCTCTGTTCCCACTCAACCCTACCTCCTACCCGCACCCGCGCCCCTTATCTTGTAGACAATGCATTATTCCGGCAACGGCAGAAGATCGGATAAAGGTTTCTAGGGTTCAGAGGTCTTTTTATAATAAATTTCATTCTCTCTCTCTCTCTCTCTGCATAGAGAACAACCCTTATTCACTGTTAAGCAACTTTTCATATATTCCGTTTCTTGTGAAGCGTTAAACGCAAGACTATTTTTGTATCATTGTATTTTCTATATGCATTACATTTCCAATTGGTGGTCCTCTTGAAGCACCATAAAGCAAAGCAAGTTCATATTTACTTGATGTAAGTCCTTTCCATATACTGCTATATCGCAAAAATAAACAAATTTTTAAAATTTAGTCATTATAAATTATTCATGATCATGACTTAAGTGTTTATTTGCCGATTATAAAATTACGGATGTTTTATTGGTAGGATTCTTAACAGCAAGATATGTGGGCTTAGCCACATACCTAAGCCATTAAGCTTATCCTTTTCTGCAAGGCCCAATTACGACAACCTAGAGTCATATGCATATTAAGGAGCCCTCAGTTCCTTCTTTTCCAGATTTTCAAGAGATGAAGGGAAAAGAAAAATGCTGTGAGGAGTTATAGTATGATTTGGAGCGCCCTACTGCCTGGACTGTAGGCCCGGACTTGGAGAGATATTCGAGAATGAATTTACTGACATAGATAATTTTCTAGTACCCATTCCTGAACAATTTCTACAGACGGTTTCGCGAGAATTGGGGCGAAATTGCATAGGTGTTAATAAGGCTTTGCTTTTCTTTTGTTTTAAACAAAATCTTTTAAGGTCGTAGGAATCATTAAATAGACATAGAAGAAGTATACATACACGAACAAGCTTTAAAAACAAAGAATACTCTATTCGGTGATATCAATAAACACATATTAGAAATCTCTGAACAGCAAATAGAAACCCGAACCTCATTAGGACTACATATTTTTATTTTACACAAACAATAAACATATTAATTATTATAAAATTAGCAAAGAAAGAACCTTGTGTTTGGCGTAGATCTCAGAAGTTAGGAACTAATCGATTTCGATGGCAAACAGTTACAGGTCCCTCTTCATCAGGAGCAAAGGAAGCTGCAAGACTGGAGCGCAATGCCATCTGCCGGCAAAAGTAGTAATGAAATTGAAAAATTAAGTTAATAGAATTTCAAAAGCGCTAGGAAGGATTGGATATGACTTAGTCATGAACTAAATAAGATAAATCTTTGTGAATATGAAAAGCTTCAAGAAATTCCAATTCACCAACTGAAGAAACTTTTTGAATAATTTTTTGCAGTCCCAAAGTCAAAATTATTCCTAGTCTTACAGATTCCATTGCTCCCGATGAAGAGGGGACCTGTACTAGTTTGCCCTCGAAATCGATTAATCCACTAAATCCACGCCAAAAAAAAATGATGTTGCTTTGCTAATTTTATGTTTCACTTCTGTTCCGATATTAATTATTACTTTTACGTTTCATCCCCCCCTTATGCCGATCTTATACATTACAAAAGCTTAAACGAAATAAAATAGGAAGAACGACTTACATTTAATAACATTCTAGGCGCCATTCCAAAATTCGGATCTGCACTTTTTGATCTTTTCGCTCGTAAGATCACGGGAGAAGAACGGAAAGATTTCAGAAGTCTTTTGACAAGTGTTGCCCACTGCGCATAGCCAGTACTTTAAAGAGTCTTGCAGCTTAGGAACTCGTAAGATTTGTTATTCACATTTCAAATTACTGATCAACAATGTGTGCAATTTAAAAGCAATAAACGCACTTCTTAATAATTTAATTATCTATTCTAAATTCCAATTATATAAATAAAAGCACGTTTAATTTATAATACATGAAATATTACTTTTTATGAGTACTTCCAGCTTTATCGTAATTAATTGTAAAAATTTCTAAGGCCCCTTTTTTACGTAAGTTGCACAGTTTCTTTCTTCGCCTGTGGAACGGTGTTTGCTACACCCGGGTGCCTGAGCTCTAGGCTCTATCCCATGTAGAATAATTTGGGATTACGAAAGACGATGCAGTTAACCTAATCAAATCAGTATAAGATTTATATATATATATACATATAATTGTTAATTTTCAGAGTGACTAATAGGAGGTTTGAGTACTAGTAACAAAAAGTTACAGATTCTTTCGCAGTTGTTATTACTATCAATTTATGTTTTACATTGTTCATTTATTTATTTATTTATTTAATTAAAATTTTTAACGGTAAACTCTTCTTTCAGGTTTTAAACTGTAATCAAAACTTCAACTTGCAGCACTGTTCATGTTTTTCAAAGTGACGCTAAAGATGCAGAAATGTATGCTCCATAAGATTAATATTTAAAAAGAAAAGTGTGTAGAAATCTTTCTCAAAATCAAATGCGAGCAAAACCTTTATTTGCAGATTCGTAGTTTTGTCGTGGTGCCTATGATTTGCCTTACGCTCGTCATGTCGCTTACATTACGTGATTCAAAACAAAGCACAGACTTCAATGACACGCAAGTGAAAATATTTTATCACCATAAAAAATGTCGATTCTAAATCTTATCAAGAAGTACATCACAGATCAAACAATGAAATAGGATCAAGGGCACACTTCTACCTTAATCAAATGTTGCTCATGTAACCAGCAACAAATTAACAAGTGGAAAAATCATTCATTCTTTTCCTAAAATATTTCGCGCTAAATAAAATAATTGCGGAAAGCAAAAATCAAAAGAGAATTTTTTTTTTTTTAAGTTGGAACTTGAGTAAATAACAGTATTTGAGCCCACCATCTTGACGAAGGTTCCCAAATATTATTACGCCATTTAACTGGCTTTTCGTGTTGTTGGCGGACTTACCTAAGATATTTTCAGATACATTTCGCAGAACGAACCGTTTTGGGATTTTCCTTGCCCATGAACTCAAAAAAAGTGGACTCATTAAGCGCAAGTAACTAAAAAAAAAAAAAAATAATAATAATAAATCTAGCTCCATCTCACAAGCATAAAGCACCTGCACAATAATTCGCATATTCATTAAATTAAACAAATGTTTCAATTCGCTTTATAATTTCAACTTGGTTAAGCTTTCAGAGCTATTCACTAAGCGTAACTCTATCGTAATTGTTAAGAATGGAAATTCTCGAGTAATCTCGACGAAAGCTGGATTCGCTGCAAAACTGTATCCTCAACAAATCTCTTATCACCTATTACAGACAGATTAATAATCTTGTTTATGGATATTTCTTGCGAGTGCCTTTTTACTTCTAAAACGAGGCAGCTCTTAGGCTCAATCAGAAATCGAATCGTCACTGTGACGCTGACCAACCAAAACTGCTTCCGATAGCGTTTTAAAAAACAGCGCCCTCTTCGTTCACTTTCAAATCACGCACACGCGAAATTCAATGTCCACCCTTTTTATAACCATTTTTTCTTTTTATGTTATTATTGTTTACTTCCCCCTTTCTCTTCTCTTCAAACACCGTTGACGATAAACAAAAATATGATAATACATCTCTCTCGAGATCACTGTTTTCGTTTTGTTTGTTTAGTGGCCTCCTTGTATATTCTAGTTCATTTTCTTTGCTTTTTTAGAGGCGGGGGCAAAATAACACACACATATATATATATACTATGTGTACGCACACATATGCATACCTATTGCTTTAAGTTTCTAGAGGTCGAGACTGCGTATCTGCGGTGCGGTGCTCGATGTGTTTTCTTGCCTCCAAAGCTGCACGATTCGCTCGGATCCAGTCTACCGTGGTAAGAACTGAGTTTTATCCGTGCTCGAGTTGGTGGTTTTCATGCAGTGAGGAAAAAGAATTAAAAACTGGAAAACTTGGGTATTTATTTATTATTTACTTTGGTAGAGTTTTATTTTGCCGTTTCTTTGTGATGCTCGCTCTTCCAAATAGGTGCTTTTCTCGCCATGTTTCTTTCGTACTTTCTGAGCATTTTATGCCTCTGAAGAAAAAAGAAAACTAACAATTTATCGTTGGAGTATTTGGGTTTCTTAGAATGTGTTTCTAGTCTCTTGCAGGTTTCATCTCTTACTACCTACCGCTGCCTACCCCTTTATAGTTCCCCGAAACGAAAGGATTCATTCAAATAGAAAGACGTCCTCCAAAGTGTGAATCTCGCGGATGGTTTAGTATACTTTATATACATATATCGTGATTACAAAATTTCAATTAGGTTTACTTCTCCCAACATAACTGTGCGATATTTTTGTTGTTATTCATTTCACATAATAATTATCCATATTACGTAATAACGAATAAAACCTTTGAGCGAGAATTAACCGGCTCTTATGAATGAACTTTATATTTACCCTCCTTTCAAAATTTTGCAAGCTTCTATCCTGCTAAAATCAGAATAAATACAGCATTAAACCTATCAAATTTCCAAAACATACATTCCGAATACACAGCATTAGTACCAGATGCCTAAAATACAATCTTATAAAAAATAAAATAAAAAAAAATTAGGGACTAAAACCAACTACTGCAGTTACCGTTGCCATGGTTATGATGCACGCCGACTGGAAAATGACACCGAAATGCCTATTCCAAAGTAACAGATAAGAGCAAGGTGAAGATTCGTAGCTCATTTTCTAGGAAGACACAGCTGATCAGTCTAAGTTCCCCACTTCCGCTAAAAATACAACAGTCTCTGCTACAGCGTTTGAATTAAAATATGGTCGATGATAATTCGTCACCATTTGGATTAACCGCATAAGGTATTTTCTCCATACTTTCCATGTGCTTTCCTGGTGTAATTGGACGCACATTCGGCGCCCGTATTCGAAAGGTCCAAGTTCGAGTCCCGGCGAGGGCACTGCAGGTCTCCAGCATCGATATAACCT
This sequence comes from Stegodyphus mimosarum, assembly GCA_000611955.2. Lineage (NCBI taxonomy): Eukaryota > Metazoa > Arthropoda > Arachnida > Araneae > Eresidae > Stegodyphus > Stegodyphus mimosarum. Next base: position 73,754 of record KK112363.1, read on the forward strand.
AATAAATCTACAGTGGCGCCCGAACTAAAAGGTGGTGGACAATAGTTCGTCGTCACCAGAATTTGGCGATTGGGTTCCCTAATCCCCAGTCGCCCTTTAAAAGGGGGAGTATATAAGGTATTTTCTCCTCCTTTCCGCGTGCCTTCGTGGTGTAGCGGCAGCATACTCAGCGCGTATTCCAGAGGTCCAGGTTCATGTCCCGGCGAGGACACTGCACATTTTTCAAGTCTCTTGCTTTAAAATAGCCTAATGATTGTACTAACGAATAGGTCTCGTGTCTTCCCCCAATCACCCTTAGAGTGGAGCAAAATGCAAGAAATTACTACATTCCCTCGTGCATGATCTCTTGGCGTAATACGTTAACCCTGAGTAGTACATCTCTGGAAATATATATTTTCAGAAACACACACATCTAACTAGCAGTGAAAGGGACAACTTATCTTTTTAAAATTATTTATTTATTATTTTTTACCTGGAAACAATGTGATAATCTCTACAATCTAACCTAAACTACCGAAAAACTGGTTAGCAACATTCCACGATCAGAAGACTTTTAAATGTTTTTTAAATGAATAAATAAATAAAATAAAATAAAGATTATACGTTTCAGAGTTACTTTGATGAACTGCATATATCTTCACAGCATAGCTTAGCATACGATAAAGTTAACTTTGACGGCAACAACTAAAAAATAACAAATTAAGCAAATAGACACAGCTGATTTTCGAAAGGATTCCTTACTTGATACAAGATAAGTAAAGATACGGTAAATAATCCTTTTAAACCATCTCGAAAAAAATTTTAAGTTAGAAATCCGTCGCTACTCTGTCATGTTAAGGTGTATTACGTACCTTAAGGTAACGTAATAATCTTCAGTTCTATTGGTTAAAAAAAAAAAAAAAAAAAAAAA
>KK112363.1:87979-113024 GCA_000611955.2 Stegodyphus mimosarum
AACTGTAAAATCAGCATACATAAAATGCATCAGCATTAGATTTTTAGAATGAGGGTTGCACTATTTGAAGAAAACTTTTTAAGTTGTTAATAATAAATTCATCACTTGATTCTTGCATAATAAAAAAGTAGTCCACAGCACTTACACTTTTCTAGCATCAAAATGCCTTACTACACTCATGTCCATAAATTAAGGATAATTCGGAATCACACGGAAATCGAACTCTGATGACACCCAGATGACACCGATGGTACGTCACAATGACGAGAGTGTAAGAAAGTGATATATAAGGAATACAGGCAAAGAAGTAAAATTGTTCGCAGGCGCTTTATAAGCATTTCAGTGCAACAGCCGAATAGTTATGACACAAAGGACGCATTTGGATGATTTTTTATTTGGTAGAATTATCGGCAATCTGGAATGGGGGCGTACCCATCTAGAAGTATCAGACGAACTGGGAATTGCCCAGAGTGTCATCTCCAGGCTTTGGCAACGATGATGGTAATGTGAGTAGACGTTACAGCACAGGTCGTCCCAGTGTTACAACGCCGAATGAGTACCGGTATTTGGCAGTTATTGCCGAAAGAAACAGGCGGAACACAGCCTCAGACCTGTCTCGTCAGCTCTCTTCAGCCACTGGTACGACAATTTCAAGGCAGACCGTGTACAGACGCTTAGGGCAGATTGGTCTATATGCTCGTAGACCTGTCGGATGCGTTCTACTTACTGCAACGCACTGTCGCCTGCGGTTAGCCTGGAGTAGACAGCATGCATAGTGGACACCGCAACAGTGGGCTTGTGTGATGTTTTCCGACGAGTCCAGGTTTAGCTTGCAGTCTGATTCTCGCCGGACTTTCATATGGAGAGCTCCAGGTACCCGTTGCCACCAAGAAAAGATCATTGAACGACACCGTTACGGTGGTGCAGGAGTGCTCGTTTGGGGTGGAATTATTCTGGGTTCCAGAACTGAACATGCTTGGCCGACGAGCCCGTCAACCTCAGTCTACCGGAACTTCGGAGAACATTGCTTTTTGAGTGGTGTAATATCCCCCAAGATCAGATCGATCATTTGATACTCAGCATGGCTAGGCGTTGTACGGTCTGTATTGCATCGTCTGGGAGACATACAATGTATTAACAATCATACCAACCATGTAATATTGGTTTTTTGTAAATAGGTTTTTTTTGTAATTTGCTCCAGGGAGAAAAAATCGTTTTTTTTAATAATATCAGCTATCATATACCATCTTTTTTTGCTCTTTACCTTTTGTTTAATAAATAAGCTTTACAAATAAGTCAGATTTGTTTTGCTTCTAACTCTTCCTTTGCCTGATTTTGCATTATCTTTAATTTATGGACATGAGTGTATTTGAATTAAACTATTGTTGCGTGCCTACGACTTTGTAATGGATTTGAGGGTAAACACAGTACGGATGATATCTTGATTAAATTTATTTCCCCAAAGAAAGACTTCAGAGTTCTAGAACTTTCCACAAAAGTACTCATACAGCTTTTCTCAGTATCACAGAGCACAAGCAGCAGTTACACTTCGAACAATTAAGAACGTTAAACACAAAGCAATGCAAAGCGCATGTGAACAGCGAAGCTAACACGGAGACCTCTCAATAAATACTCCGTAGACTCTTGAGATGCTGAGAGCCGATGCTCTCTCCGGTCTTAATACAGTTTTATCCCGCCCGTTCAGAAATCTCTAGAAACTTCCATTTCTCGAAATTACTGGAAGGCATATACGGTTAACATAAGGGTCAGGATACGGTTACAGTTTCATAAAGGGGTCAATTACAGTTACATAGGGATAGGACCCACACGTCGCCAAATGGTCGCCACGTTTGGCGACAAAAATTAGTCGCCCAAACCATCGCCAGTTTGGAGATCTCTCTCCAGTTTAGCGAGATAGCCATTTACTTCAGTGCTAAATAAATAGACTTGCTTCTGTAATCTTGCTTTTGCGGAGCAGATTCGATTATTTCAAGCATGATACATTATACAAAAGATACTTCAATTTCACTAAAATCATTTATTTATATAGAAAATTTGTAACACTATTAACTGTCGTTTATCTTTAAAAAAAAAATTACTGCACATTCTCAATACAGTCGTATACTATTACATGTAACCATGTCAAAAATATACCTATTTCAGGCTGTGGTGTTTGAGCGACTACCGGTTACTGTCCCTATAATTTTTCTTTTTTGGGGGGAAGGGGAAACTATTTTTAAAAAATTATATATATATATATTTCCTAGGCATTTTTATACCTTTAAAATTATCATAAAATCCAAAAATAATTTTCCAGAGACTTTGTTGCTAGAATTAACTTTTCTGTCTCTTTTTTAATTACTTTATAATCTTAACAATACCTTAAATTTCAAAATGTATTTACATTCTGAAATTGTTACTTATCATTTAATTTTATAGATATCTTATTATTACAGGTTTTAAATAATCTGAAACGAAACTTCTTATTTTCAGAAAAAAAATTTCCACGGTGTTGTTTTTACGAAACTAGTGAGCATAACTTAAAATATCAAAGAGTTTTGATTTAAAAAATACATTTCTTTGAGACTACGATGCTTCACCAAAACCAACTTTTTTATTTTAAGTACATCTAATAGCACAAATTCCCAAGAATATAATGCCACATTAAAAAAGAGAATCAGGATTGAAATTGTAAGCCAAAATTCTAATATAAGGCCTCATTAACATAATGTCATGTCCTAGGAACGGCTTTTTTTTTTTTTTTTGGTCAGAGGCCTCTAAAGTTCATTTCCCCCTTTTGACGACAGAAGAAACTTGATTAATTGGAATCAGACAGATTTTTGGTGCGCCCTAAAATATGGCTCCTTAGGTTCGGGGCTTGAGGATTATCGAATAATCAGGCCCGCTATTACCTAGCTAATTTCTTTATTCTCAGCTACCTAGCCTTCAGTTACGATGGGCAGGTCACTGTTTTTATACAACAAAGCACAAAATAAATACACGAGTTAAATGAATAATTGCAATGTTTTTGATGATATAACCTATTAATACCACGAAAAAAAAAATTAAATAAATACACGCTTTCACTGTTTTTTCTTTAACTAATTAACTTCCACAATTCATACGTAAAGATACACACCCACTTTATAATACAAACAATTAAAATTGATAACCTATCGGTAAATGTCAAATTTTCGGAAAAGTAATTTAAATTCACGAATGTTTACCTAATTTCAGCTGAAAATGCGGAAGATTAGTCCCAAAATCAAATCTCAGATGCAATTATTTGCTCCTGGAACGGTCTACTAAAAGAAACAAAATTTTTTCAGTGAAATTAAAGTATTTTACTATTTTTCGCCATAATTCCGCTATGCCTAAAAGAGTTTAAATTTACAATCTTAAACTTATTTTTAAAAAACTAATGGCAGAAATTTAATTAAAAAAATTTACCAAAAAGAACGTGAGCAACGAATTTAGTAAAACACAAACAGCAAAATACATCGTTAATTCTGGAAATAAACAGTTAGGAATACTTATGGTTAAAAGTCACTCTTTGCCCTCCCATTTCAAATCCGAATCCACCGGCTAAGACAGATTGTCCCGGAACAGAGACAGGCAAAACGAATGACTTAAGTGATTTGAAACAAATTGAGGCTTTTCGAGTGGCTGACAAGAAACACTCCCCTTCTGGGGCTTTGCAAGTATGGATATGCGTAATCTGTCATCTTCCGCTTATTGATGGATGGAGCAACGGCGGTTCACCGCTTTTGATATTCTGTCGACAGTTCGCCTGTTTCGAAAAACTTCCGCGGAAAAAATATCACAAGGCATTTGCGTGGATCAACAAATACGGTTGTATCAAGGACATGTGGCATCAAGTGCGTACGTATTAGAGACAGAAACAACACGTGACCTTAGAGAGGACGACCCTAAATTAAAAATCCGATTAAAGACAAAAATAATGAAAAAAATGACAGAAAATTTAAAAACAGCTTTTTGACTTAACTAGTCCGTGACCAATGACTGATACAACTAACTGCCTGTCCCGAGTTATTTATTGGTTTGGTTGTAATCAATGCAATAATGCGGTTCTGGCAGCATACATGCAGGTGTATAAAAAAAGATATCACCTTGGTTTCTCATTCGCATTTTGGTATCTCAAGTGGTCGAATTTAAATTTTAATAATTATATTAAGCGCTTTTTTTGGGGGGAAAGGAAGTTGTAATAAATGGATGAGTGCAATGGAGTGCTCCGTTATTGGAACACTTTTTTTTATCGGACTATTCCGAAATACTGTAATTTTTAAAGTAGGATATCAGTGTATCCTATTTAGGGGACAACCTCTGGTACTTAGCCTTAGGCCCCTCAGTATCTGCTATCGGAAATCCTGACTATATTTTCTATTTGCATTAACTATGCCACGATATATTCTTACATACTGGCTAGAGGAAACATGAAATGCATCTCGAGCCTTAAGTCATTCCAAAATGTAACAAAGATAAAATTTAATTTCTATTCATCTCTCTCCCCAGTGGCTAGTGCGCCGGGCAGCAGCACCACAGGTCCGAGGTTCGATAACATGGTCGAAGAAGGTTGACTCAGCCTTTCATCCCTTGAGTAGGTCGATAAAATGAGTACCAAGTTCGGTTGGGAACTAAACACCGGGGGTCCAGCGACAAGCTAACCACATATTCAAGGCATATGCTCACGGTCAGGAAAGCAGATATCGAGGCACTCTAGGCTTATGGCTCACTAGGGCTGTTGCGCCATTGAGTTTAGTTGCTCTCTCTTTTTTTTAGTTAACAATGTCGTTGTTTAGTCACCATTTATGTAATATTACTTACCATTTATTTTCACTAACATTTTTAAAACTTTTGATAGTACTTATCCACTTTACAGGGAAAACTGTTAGAAATGTAGGCAAAGTTCCGAATGAATATGAACACTTTTTGTACCGGCAACTGGAGGAAAACGTACACTAGAAAGCCTTGTTAGTTTTTAGACTATCATTTCATTTTCGTCTCCAGCACTCATTACGCAACCACGCGGTCTGGAGAATACATAGCCATTAAGCGACTCAGTTAAGATAGTCTGCCACCTACGCGCAGCATTCTTTGAGCCTCTCGAAAAATTTTTCACTTTCCTTATTTCTGTAAGAGAAAAAAAATAAAAATACTGCGATTTTATTGGATGATTTTGAGGCCGGGGGGCTGTAGGCGGTAATCAAGGCTTCAGGCAACTTGACTAGCCCCATTCTTAATTTTACAAGTCATATTAAAAACTGCGTGTGGAGGGGTAGGGAAATTAATAAGGTCACAGGCTTGGGCTAAGCTAAGAAAACATGATGGACAAGTAATAATATATAACAGGCATTATTTCCCAAAGAAGCAATTTCTTTTCGAAAGAAAGTTATCCAAAATCACCTTTTCTCTTTCTCAGCTCCTGCTGATACCGTGGCAGGCGCAAAAGAAAAATCACCACCTTTCTGCTAAGCACTAATAAATTAGACCTCTCGGGCTTATTGTTGGAAGTAACGAGCAAAAGTTGAGAGCGTCCATTAACTGGGGGGCCCACTGTAGCGAACGCTTCAATGAGGCGATCTCATTCTCCACAAAGGACTCTGGCGAGGAAAAATTCCATAAAAGAATCTCGAGACCCCTTTTCGTCGGGAGTTCGCAACAAAAATAACAATAACGGAGGCATCTGCTTTAATTACACAGCAAAACAATGCCTTAGAACAATAATTGCGCTGACAGTGTAAACCCAAAGCTCTATTGTCAGCTAGAAAATTTTCCCTGGCAAATACAAGGACCGTGACAACAAAGAAATCCCGCCATTTAGCGCTTCCGCGACACCACAGCCCCCTGGTGAGACAAACAGACACCAAAGCAACTCTTTCTTTTTGGTATTTGCTCGCAATGCACACTTCCTGTGATGTCATCAAGAAACATCCTCCTCCACCACCACCCCACATTCCACGTGTATGTTAAAAGTAGTGCAGCACTCTGCAAGTCACAGTTCCTCCCCCTACTCGAAGACAAATGATTTCTTAAGAAACGTGTAAAATTTTCGGGGCGATAATTTTTCTCTGCAATGAACAACCTTCCAGCTATAACTCATCGCAGCTTCACTGAGCCTATTATCCGTGGCTAAGTATTCCGCTGCTTCCGTTCCAAATCAGACGACTTTTGCCGGAAAATGCCGAGTTCGCTTGTTTTGTTTTTGAAGGACGGAGGTGGGATGTATAGAAGATGAAGAACGGATGTTAGAATGCGTCAAAGGACTCCCAAACGACAGATAAAAGAAGGGCTTTTTGCTGCCGCTGGAAAAGTTCGTGAAATTTTAAATTCTCAGCGCCTGGCAAGAGGTTCTCGAAACAAGGAAGTCGCCTCTTTCAGGCCGGAAAGTTTTCGAAAATGTTCTTACTTTTCAAAAACATGCAACTAGTTTTAAAGCTGATTAAATAATATGTTCATAGCAACAGCTTTAATGCAGTATAAAATAGCAGACTTTTATTCCAGCAAATTCAATGGCTTCATTATACTTAGAAAACATAATTAAAAAAAAATCTAAATAACAATTAAAAGTAGCTAACTCAAAGAGTTTAGCAAATATATCTTGGGAAGGAATTATCAAATATAATCCTTTATCTTCGCAGGAGGGACACCTCAATAGAAATTTAACAAGTCTAACTGCTTCATCATATTTGGAAAATACACAACGAATAAAGATTAAATTTTGATTAGAGGAACATTATTTCAACTTCATGTTTAACATATTGTTTTAATGGCGCTAACAGTACACCTTTAATTCTGATTACGATTCAAAATAACGAAACGGGTACAGGTTCAATCAAGGCCGGCACCTCTGCATTCCCGTCTGTATATTAATTAGGTATCAGCGGACCGCTAGCTGTTAAGCTGCGCCCAAATTTTGATGGAAAACATGGCGGGGGAGCCGTCGGAAGATCTCCGAGCCTCCTTCTCCTACCATCAATCAATCAAAAAAAGCTTTCGGTTCGGTGTGTATTTGAGTGCCCCTTTGCCGCACAGGAACTATAAACAACCATGTCTCCTCCGGGATTCAGACCCCAGTCTAACGACACAGCACTAACCACTATACCGATTAGGGTGGCAACGTGACGTAACAGCAACATCTTCACTTCTGACTCAATTTAAGATGCAGATTTTAGATGCTCAATTTAAAATTAAATAAGGTTAATTTATTTTTTAATGAGCATTATAATAATTCCAGTCATTCAAAAGAACATCATTTTTAAGAAGTTATAAACGGGTGCAAACGCTGAAAGTATTTGAATTCGAAATTTTGTATCTGGAGAAAACGGCATCGAACAGGCATTCGGTTCACAACATATTAGGATTAGTCAGACCTATTTCGGAACTTAATAAGTAGTTACCTTAATAATGTGTTTTCAAGCCGAAAGCAGGAAAAGCTAATAAGAGAAAAATATGGAGTTTAGTGAGCTCTTAAGACGAACAAACACCCCCCCCCCAATAAAAGTTTTGTTTTCTTAAATAAATAAATTTAAAAAAAAATCTGAAAGGTTTCAGATTTTAAATTACGTCCAAAGGGGCGTTTTTTAAACATTTTGCATGTTACTTTTATTTATTGAATATCATGTTCATCGCATTTAAACCACAAAATTCAGTTAAAGAACAATATCGCAAAATAATTTTAAACTGAGCCTCTCTTTAGAATTTCCTACACACAGTCTCACGCGCTGCAGATAAAAATGTTTTTTTCTGTACAACGTTGCCATGGCCCGCTTTGAAATCCTCGAGTTTATTCATCAAAAATTCGAGTTCATTAAAGTTTTACAAAATACGAAATCGTTCATAAAACAAATTCCAAATTTCAAATTCGGGCTTCCAGATGCCCATATTCGCAGCAGGATGAGACGGCATTCAAAATTCGATGGCTTTAGGTACCGTCGTTTTATCACAACGCGAAAAACATACATACATTTATGCACATTCTTCATTATTTAATTTCTTTAAATATAATACAGGGCTGCAATATTTTGTGGCAACAGTTTGAAAAGTGATACAGACTTTTAATGTTTCCGACGCAAAATCGCAAAACGAAAACAATAGTCCTTCAGGGACAAAGACCCTTTGAACTAATAAATATTACAGTGGTCTCGAACTCCTACTGCTAATGGGTTGAATCCCCTCCCCGCACCAAATGATTTTTTTAAAACTTCGGTTACATTTTGTCATTCAAACATAATGACAGAAAAATATTAAATTTATAGACTGTCAGTTATTTAAAATAATTTTATTTCGTTAAATTAACCACTAAATAATTTACTTAATCAAAAAAAATTATGAAAACTTTCCAAGTGGGACAAAACTTGAGAATAAATAAAGACAACCTATTACCTTTTATTATTATTATTATTTATTTAATTTTTCTTTGTCTCACGCAGAAAAAACACTAAATTTGCACGCAGATGATTACATTTTTTTTCCCAGTTTCAAAACAGTATGAGAGAAGAATTTCTTAAAACTTCGATGATTCTTCGTTTAACCTGAGATGAAAATAATTTATTTAATGTAACTTATTACCTGGTCGTCAATCTATGAGAATCTTTGGCACTTTTATTAAAAAATCTCCTCTTCTCCATTCCACTTTTTCCTTAAAAAATGAAATAAATAATAATAATAAAGCTCAAAAATATTGTCTAATTGTAGCACATAACCGTTCACCAATAATTCATTATAATGCTTTCAGAACCAAAAAGCATAGATTAAGTTCCTATAGGCAGGCATGATTAGTTACAGATTGCTGGCCATTTACGATGGAAGAATCATATAAACGCTGACCTAGAAACTATGGTTCCACATGCTGCACAGTAGGAATCGGCTTGTTACTATCTGTTTACGGCATCAAGAGTTTATCTGATAACAGATGCCATCGGATGCTGCTTATCAATATTAAGTAACTTAGCTCTATCTGCAGATGAGGAACTCTTCTCAGATCCATGCAACGTGTTCAAGTAGAATTCGCAAAGGTTTTAAAGTCCAATATTTAGCAATTAATCTATTATCCTGGTTTCTGTATGGTTTTTTTTTTTTTTAATAGAAGAGGGCTAGAACTGCAGCAGTTCAGAATGCTCATTTCAACATCCGTTCTACTAATACCAATTGCACAAAAAGATCACTTTTCGCAACTAAAGAGGAATATCTTTTGGTTATGTCTAATAACAAAGATGGCCCATAACCTGATTGCTGTCGCAAAACTTACGAAGTGAACTTAAAAAGCGATCCAGACATCAAATCCTCAATTTGCAAGGCATAGCGTCAGCAAAGTAACAGAAGGAAACGCTAATACTCACGTCAAAGAAGAAAGCCCAGTCTTTAAGAGGCACTTGAAATTCCGAATAAGAGTTGCTAGACCAGCACAGATAGTATAATATGTTGCATTTCCATATTCCGCCAAGAATCACAACATTACGATTCAAAATTACTTCATTAGCACCAGGAATGGGAGTGTTATAAGATAAAACCCAAAACGAATAGCTAATGCAACGTAGAAGATGGATGCTTCGCCTGCAGCAATGTCCAAAAAATATTTTTTTTCCCCTTATTTTCTTTCTTTCGCTGATTCCTGTTTGGCTGAGGGAGCAGGAGTGGCCTGAGCCGCCATCCATCAGCAATCCATCAGCGGATGATGGTGATTTTATTATTTGTTACGGATTCGCGGATTAGTGAATTCTTGCAGGTGTCTGCATAAACAATCTCGTGGGAAGGCACGTTGCTTATCGCATGGACGATAAGGGGTGGATGAAACAGCTAATCCTAGACACAAAAACCTTTCGGCTTCCTCAAAACAAGAAAAATATAACCAACCTCGATGTACGAAAATCGTGACTTGTGTACAATAACTAATCCAAATCCATCGGATAAAGGCACACCTTTTTATAAGACAGTATTACATAAATCAGAAAAATGGCTTTCGAAGTTAATAAATGAAATGCATTTCATTTTCATTTCTTAACAAGAAATAGCAGTAAAACAATCCCATAACAGTAAGTATGTATTCGGATTTCATCTTCAAATTAGTAAACGGTTTCAAATTTCATATTTCCCACTTCGGTCCTCACATTAGTAAACAAATTTTACCATAAAGTAACATCTCTGTATCTTTCTTATGAATCTTAGCAGCGCAAAATTAAATATATAATCCGAAAATGGCAAACTTTAATCAAAGGAAGTGGAGCCTTCATAACACTGACGTTGTTATGCAAATCGGTCACTGCCTGGAATGACCACAAACATTTATAAGGATGCCTCGGCATAAAGAGGCTAATCAACAAATAATTTTCTAACTAAAAAAAAAAAGAAGATGTGATCAAATTTACGGCAATTTACCATTATATAAATAAAATTTTCCTTTTAGCTAGTTAGAATAGTACACTAAAATGCTACTTGCGTAATGGTGGCGGCACCTAGGTAAACTTTACTTCTCTCTCCTGAAATTATACATTATTCTCATAAGGACACAAGCACCTTTGTGGCATGGACGCCTTATGAAAGTTAATAATACACTTCCGAACAGTGGCCGACTCACAATGAAGTGGCAGCACCCTGGCTGCGAGTTGTGACGGGTTATAAAACAGTCTCCAAAGAAATAACGTCAAACCAAAAATTATGGATTGCACACAGTGACGCTTTCTAAAAGCAGAAATGCTATGGAAGCATAAATAATTATCAGTGATTCAATTCGAGCTTTAGGAGTAAAAAAATTTACAGATTTCAAAATTCTGCAAAAGATTCGCTGTACCGAAATTCATAAAATGGCATTTATATGTACGTGTGCGCGTGTATAAAACGCTTTACACATGTATCTTAAAAGTTCATATACATTAAAAGCAAGATTTTATTTCCCCGTTCAGAGAAAAATATTTATTACATCGCAACAAGGAAAAGATAAAACGAATGGCTATCAAAAGGACTTTATGGCAATTTATAGTGGCATTATTACAACACCCCATTACGATAATTCCCTGACGTTACGGCAGCCTATTCCCCTACTATCAAGTCAATAACTTAACTCAACTACAAGACTTAACAGAAATACAGGAATAAGCTTAACAAAACCTAATCCAATAACAACACATATGTCGAATAAAACAAAGTTGTAAATAATTAGGCGAAGTCAGTTTAAAATGTCGGGATATCCTTTCCTCCACCTGGTTTTGCAATATAGTGTTGTGCGCATATGGGTTTGTAATCGATTGAATGCAAACAGAACCGAGGACAGCTTGATAAAATTTATTTTACCAAAAGAAACACTTTACAGTTCTGGAACTCTCCACAAAAACACACGTAGTACACAGCACAATCAGTAATACACAGCACAATCAGTAGTTATGTTACGGTGAAACACCGAAATCTGGAGAATGCCGACTTTCACCGGTGAATATCGACTTTCACCGGTGAATGTCAACATTCACCGGTGAATGTCAACATTCACATAGTCGCCTGGTGTATGTCCGAAATATTTTCCAAATACTCTTATTTCTGACTTACACCGGTGAATGTCGACATTCACCATGTACTAATGGTGAATGTTGTATATATGAGAATATTAGATTTTCTTCTCCGTCATTCAGTCGCGAAAAAACACACAATACATTCAAAATGAGAAAGGAAAATAATAGAAGTTAAAAAACTTACTTAATTATACAGTACGTAGTAAATGAGAAAATAAAATAATAGTAATAAAAAACTTACTAAATTATGTGATTTAAATCTGATTGATTGCAACAACTTAAACTATTATGAGACTTTGAATTGCACGAGAGGCCCTTTCTTTTACGACTGCATTTATGGGAAACAGCCAGTCGCCTCTCTTTTCGACCTACACCGGAGCATATCTGTGATGGTCGACATACACCGGTGAGGGTCCGAATGTACAAGAATGCAATGTTATATTCGATCTTTCACCGACGTATTTGGTGAATGTTGACATTCTCCGGTGAAAGTCGACATTCTCCAATTTCGGTCTCTCACAGTAACAGTTACACCTCAAACTATTAAGATGGCTAAACAAAACGCAAAGCCCATCTACAGAAGCTCACACGAAGAAGATATCTCAATACTCCCAAGTGGACTCTGAACTGAAAACGACAGATGCTCTCAATGGTTTTCTAAAGTTTTTTCCCAGCCGCCAAAAAATCTCTAGTACCTTCCACTTTTCGAAATTGCTGGAAGGCATATACGATCAAAGTTACATAAAATCAAAGTTCCATAAGGGCCGAATACGGTTACAGTTACATATAGGGATCTATTACAGTTAATCAATTACAACACACACTATGGTTACACAAAAGTCCCCAAATGATCGCCACGTTCGACGACTTTTGCCGATATCTCGAAAAATTTGGCGGCAACTCTGCGATATTTCGTCTATTTATCGAAATAGCTATTTACCTCAGTGTCACATACACTTTCCCCTGTAACTTTATGATCACATTTTTAATGTTACATAATGCCAAATTCGTAGCAAGTCGCCGAGTTTGATGATTTCTCGCCGAATTTGGTCACACAATTAGTCGCCAAAACCATCGCCAGCTTGAATAGCCATTTCTCCTCAATGTTAAATTAAACAGACTTGCACCTGTAGTCTTATTTTTCCGGCAGAGCTTCGTTCTTTAGATTTTTCATGTTACTTTATACAAAGTTCGTAACAATAACCTTTCTTTGCGAGTAATTCACTTTTTGTCCATTTTCTAATTCATTTTGAATGCAAAAACATCGTACAAGCTATCTGATCATTTCTAATTTCTATTTAACTAAGAAAAGATTAGATAAAACAACCATGCAATAATACCTGTAACAGATCTACTTCAAACCAGATAACCGAAATGTGCTGAAAAATAATGAGAACATTGGAACTTAACAGCAAAGCAAACAAATTAAACGAATCTTAACCGCATTTCTATTTCCCTTTAATAAAACCAGCAATACTGTGTGTCTGTCTTATTAACATTATCCAAAGAAATATAGATACGACAATTCATATAATGAAAAATCTCACTTCAAACTATGATAACACTGATAATAATACTTCGTAATTTATCTCGTTGTTTTAATAACTAAAACCTAAGTGTCTTCAATGAGAAAATTTGATCAGATGTTTTTGCATGCACTTAACAAGTCACGAAATTGGCCTCCACATAACTTCCTATAAATAAATGTTTCAGGGAGGGGGCATAAAAATGTTGATCTGTGTAACAGCAACGTTTTAATGCATGGTAAACAGTGTGAAAAGATCACAATCTTTCTCACGCACAAATAAAAGAACAAAAGCGCCGTTATTACGGACTATGACTGATGAAAAGCAGAATGCATATTAATAAGAATTCTAGCTGATTTTCTCCTGACTATATTATTCTTTTTAAATATGTATTTTAAAACATATTTTTTGCTACTTGAAAACAAGACTGAGAAGGTTTTAAAAACAAATACTATAACTAAATATTTTTAAAATAATTCAATTACAGCTAATAAAATCTATTAGATTTCGTAAAATTTTCAAACGCAGTATCATTAGATAAGAATCAGAAAACTTCGATTTTGCTTGGAATAAATTTCAAAGCAAAGGGACCACGACATTTCGGGAAGGAGGGAGAGATCTTTTTGATACATTCGCAGTAACTACGCTGTTATGCACTGCATTCTACAACAAACATTTTCAAACAGAAATTTCATTCATTTCTTTTTCTCCGACTTAAAATTTCCGTTCTTTTATGAGATATTTCAAAGCACAGTTGAAGTATCATAAAACATGACAAATGCTTGCTTATAAATACAATTAGAGGCTATGTTTTGTCGATGTATGAAAGATTAACCTTACAGAAAATCCGAACTTACGAATGTTTATCACATATCGTTTAAAAGCGTTCGTTATATGCTGTTATAACTCACTGTATGTCATATAATCCATTCTTTTCATAAATGGCTATAGTAATCTTCAAATTGTTTTTCGTGTTTGTTTAACACTGAGGTTCTATGCAATTGTTTTAGAGGTTCCGAAAGCCAAACTCAAAATTTGAGAGTGCTTTGGAATACCATATGACCAGAAAATAAATATTTAAAATAAATTATTAAACAATATTTTTTTTATTTCTCTTATTCATCATCCATGGCGCGACATCCTAGGGTAGTCCAAGGCCTTCTGAACTAGACGTTTCCAGCTACCACTACTAGCAGCCAAACTCCTCCAACTCTTAGTTTTATGAACTAAACAATCCTCGTCTACATATCTATCCATCGATAGTTTAAATCTTCGTCTTTTTCTTGTGTTACCTAAGTCTAGCCAAAACTATTTCTTGTAGTATGTTACTGCTATTCATACGGATAACATGCCCAGCCCAAATCAGGCGGCTTATTTTAACGTAATGAACAATATTTGGATCTTTGGACATTCGGTACAATTCGTGTTGCGTCTTCTACATCAAATACCATTTTCCTGAATTTGCCCCAAAATGCTTCTCAAGACCATTTCTCTTATTACTGTTAATTAAAATAATACGAAACAGTTACAGTTGGGAACATTTTTACAGCTGGGTTAGGTTACGTTATTTGAATACTGCAAAGCACACGTGAGCTATTTGCTTAAGGGATGGGATGACTTCTTATAAAACTTTCTCATAGAAACTGGCTCGTACTCACGTTACGCATGGGAAAAAATCACAAAAACCATCATACAGCCATCCCCTTCGCCTTGGATTGAAACCGGGTCGAACTACCGGTATCATAACCACTTGGCCACTGGTAAAGCCGATGTAATTTTATGAGTAAAATTACAATGAAATAATGATCTTTTCATTTTCCATGCAAAGTATACTCAACTGCTTGATTCATTATCAATGTTTTTCAAATGCTTTCTTTTTCGAAGATGGCAGTTCTATTATCGAAAATTATAATTCTATGAGCTTCCTCAGATGACAAAATTTGAAGACCGTTTATTTAAAATTATAATTTCTCCTATTACCACGTAACGTAACGACGTAAGCAATTATAAGGGAAATGCCATTCCATCTTATTTTTAAATTAAAATCATGCAACAACATATAGGCAGCTGCCACCCAGCCCCAAGAAAAAAATGACGATTTCATCTTGTCTGCCAGATACACTATAGCAAACAACCACACAGCAGGTGTGAACTACAATTATCGCGCGAAAAGTCTATTTGGGAGCAAATGATACACGTTATTTTCCACTCTAAAACCAACCCATGCTGCATCTGAACAAAGAATTATCAGCGAAAACAACAGCAAGCGAAATTTCATTACCATTCTCCATATTAATATACATCAACCAATTCACCGGCGATCCATCACATTCCGCAATTTCTAGGAGATAATCCGCCAATTGAATAGCAGGTGATTGCATATGGAAAAAAGATGTTCGCTACATCCAAACCAAAACGAAGATTTTATCAGGTCGCAAACATCACGCGCCAACGCGCACAGAAGGTCTAATAACAAGGGAAAAGTGAAGTAAAATAATAACACCTTTAAAAAAAATTAAAGAGATCTGCTGAGGGCAGCCCATGACTTCTGCTGCTGAGTTTTTCCAGCGCAAAAATCAGTAGTAGTTACTCGTTTTCCCCGTGCAAATAGCAACGGCCTTGGTAAAGCTTCGAACAAAAGCTATATACCACATCTGCATTGTTCCTCTTACAAGCCCACTACTTACCCCATGTTATTTGCGGTCAATCTGATAAGTCATCATGCAACATTTCAAGATCATTATTCCTTATTTCCCGCATTTGGCATAAACTTACCATCACTATATGGGTTGCAGTTATATTTCCGATGTTACAATTTCCTAAAATTACGAGTGTAACACACTGAACTTTATTGCCAATCATAGTTTAATTTAATGCTATCATAGCATTTAATGCTAGTTTTCCACTTGTTCCCGTAATATTTTAAGCTAAATCTTCACAGATTTCTCCCACCGGATACAGTTGTGTCCAGTCCACTAAAATATATCCCTGAATTAGCTCTGAAATTTACAGGATAGACCGGGGGTTCCCAACTCCAATGTCTGCGAGCACCATGGCGCCCACCGATCGTTTAAGTGTGCCCGCCGCTCTGCTATCACAATAAAAGTGCTTTAGCTTTCAATAAAATTAAATGCGAAAGTTCTCATTTTTAATGCAACAGAAATTGCATCCAACACAGATACTAGCACAAAATGAAACGCGACCGGTCTTTTTTTTTTAAGTGCATGTATTAACTCTATCCAACTATAAATTCACCCTGAAAAAGTAAATGGTGCCAGCCTTAAAACAGATATTCTAGAATGTGCCTTTAAGGACGAAAAGGCTGGGAACCCCTGCGCTAGACCGTTCTGCGCGGTCTACTGATAAGTAGACAGAAGTATTCCCAGTACGGATGGTCTGGAGATGCATCTTGCCAACATTTGAAGATGATATGCAGTTAAATATATTTGAAACTTTAAAAGAAAAAATGCCTGAAAATTTGTAGCTGTAATGTTGACATCAACTAATGAAACTCAAAAAAATTATGCATTAAAATTATTCGATGAGTTCATTGGTTAAAACCATGAAGGATAATTGCAAATCGCTACCTCATTTTACTAAGTTCACATAAACTTGACTGCCCTTTTCAATCTGATCATCAGCAACCTTATGGCAAATGCCGGAAATACTGTCAGCCAACTTGCCTTAGACAGTCGTCCCCGAAGGTATTCCTTCACAGGCCAATACTTTACAAGTGATTTCCAATAATTACAAAATCAAATCAAGTAGAACAGGCTTTTCATTTCAGAAAATCGATTTAAGAGATTTTCTTCATGGATATTTTCCCTTTTTTTTGACTTTCCCCTTATATATGCAAATTTTCATTTCTCTCACTCTCAAGAACTTTCGTCAGTAACCTTCCTATTCATAAAAGCCGTCAGTAACCAGTTAACTAATAATTATTAATCAACAGAGAAAAAATAGTGCTTAGCGTGGCGACTTCGCCAAATAAAACTATCCTCGAACAGGATTAAGTCTTTTTAAATTTACAACATGAAAAAAATCTGATGATTAAAATTTTCCTTACTTTTCGACAAAGGCTTCAATAAAACAACACCTAAGTCAATATAAATTTCAGTACTCAACGAAATAGTCCTCCATCGGTTCCCCTTCCCTTGAATTTACAATAAAGAAATATCTTTGCATATAACTCCATATATAGTCGGCCCAGCTACCTTTGATATAAAAAATAAAAGAATTCTTCATTGAACAGTTTTCACTTAACTGGTCCCTTTAATCGTGACGAAGAAGGTCCATAATCTCTTTCGATTCCACCGCCCTTTACCCGTGATCAAGTCTTCCAGGATAGAGCGACACCTCTCCATCTCCACCGCACCCCTTCCCATGCCATCTGATGCGTCATACTTATTAAAGATGTCACTTACAATCGGTGGCAGGTCGCAGTTCGAGCACCAAAAGGGGGGTGGGTGAAGGTTCAATTATGGAGAAACCTGCGCCAGAAGGTCCGACTCGCGAGAAGGTGTCAACCAAGGTGGTATACGATAGCAGGACTGTATCTCTCTCAGACTGTCAGCCAGGCTATCTTTATATCATGCACGAGTTAAAAAAAAAAAAAAAAAAAATGCATTCTCCGTCCTGCAGTGTCTCCCCTCTCCCTCTTAACTGACGTCAGCAAGAAAAGGCAGAGGAGATCTCGAAAGTTGGAGTTATGAAATTGCAACCCTTTGTTTATCACATTTTTGAAGAAGTCTGAGGCGGTTGGTAAGTCCTTCCCTTATGCATATTCTGTGGGAAAATTCGACGGTCGTAAAATAACTTCCAACAAAAAGTGCTTCATGTTCGTTGATAGAACCAGACGAACACAAAACTAAGTATATTAAGATATCTTCGAGTTAATGGAACAGTTATGCGGAGATTATTTTAAAATCATATATTATTATTTCGGTTTTAAAAATTACGCAAATTCACGCTAAAAAAATAAACAATTTGTCTGTGAACAAACAATATTACTGCTGTATGATTACAAATTCCCGAAGATTTCAAGTGAATATTCGCTGTAGTGTAGAAACAACAGACGAAACATCTTTCTGAGCAGTGAAAAATTCCTAAACAAATTTAAAGTAGTCTGTGTTATTTGGATTACGTAATGTGCTTACTTAAAACATTCACATGTATTAGAAGAGAAATGTAAAGATTACCTTAAACTGTTGAATTGTAGTTAAGTTTCGAAGTACTTCGAAAATACACATATTTCAACTATTCCTAAACTATGATAAAGAATGGGAATAAATGTGAAAATAAGCAGCTGCATTATAGATCAACACAGCGGAGGGAATAGACCAATTAAGGTAAGAGAGATACACGAGGAAAATTTTCTTTTAACTCGTATTCATATAGATTGCTGCATGTATATGGGTTCGTTGCACACAGTTCCGATGATAGGTTGATAAAATGTATTTTATCAATAGAAACACTTCAGAGTTCTGGAACTTTCCACAAAAATAATCGTACAAGTCTTCGCAATATCACAGAGTACAATCAGTAGTTACACTTCAAACCTTTAAGAACGTTAAACAGAACGCAATGCAAAGCGCATCTAAACAGCGAAGCTAACCCGGAGATATCTCAGTACTCCGAACTCATATTAAACTAACAACTCACAAATACCAACTCAAAAACTGATGCTCTCTCCAGTCTGATACACTTTTCATTAGGTCGCTGAGATATTTCTAGTACTTTCAGCTTCTCGAAATTACTGGAAGGCATATGAGGGCCAGGTACGGTTACAGCTACATGTGAAATCAAATACAATTATTCAGTTACAATACCTATTATGGTGATACAGGGACCGAACCAAAATATCCCCAAACGGTCGCCAAGTTTGACGACTTTTGGCGATTTCTAGCCAAATTAGCGAGAAAGCCATTTACTCAACGTTAAATACACTTGCCCCTGTATTCTTATTTTCCGGCATAGCATCATCTCTCTAGACTTTCATGTTACATTATAGAGAGAAATAACAACAATTTCATATATAACTGCTCTAGAATCATCTATCTATGTACAAAATTCCTAACAGTATTATTAATTTTCTAACACCGGCTATCCCATTCTGAAGTAATTACTGATTTGACATTATGAAACTCACAGCAATTAAAAATGCTTAAAAGGTTGAAAAATTTCAAAGACTAATAACCAACACTATTTATTATACTATAATCCAAAGAATATTTATCAGATAGAACATGCCTCGGCAAACCACGACCCGAGAGTCATCGAGTGACCCTTTTCATAATTTCAAATGTTCTATTCCAATTCCGAATATAAAATTTTATAAAAATAAATCATAAACCATAAATACAGAATTGAACACTTAAAAAATACATAAAAAAGTAAACCGAAAATAAATAATAACAATAACATTTTTTGTTTAATTACGAAGTTGCAGTAACGAACACGCATTTTTAAAAATTTTAACAGTCTCGAAGAAAATCGATAAATTTGGCAACGCCAATCCATAAATCTATTATTCCAAACAATTTTTTTTTTCATTTTGTCCGCAAACGGTTCAATCTTATAAATGCGAATAAATATTTTCAGATATGAAATTTATAAGAAGACGTATCGTAAGACCACTAACTATAAGGCAGACTTGACTAAATCGACATCGAAGTTCCGCAACAGGAAGCCATTGCTATAGAACAGAAAAATATAAAGTTCGTTTGATTTTATAATAATTATAATTTTTATGTTTAAAGTTTAAAGCATACTGTAATTATTTTTTCAATAAAATGTATCTTAATCATTAAGAAAGACAGTTCTAAAAAGAAAATACCACCGATCCGAAATGTCTTCTGAATATACCCATTTGACCCGCAGTCCAAAAAGGTTGCCGACGCCTCATTCATAATCAAATGCTGGTAATTAATTATACATTCTGATAGTTTCCAGAAGTAAACAAATCTGTTTTGTTAAAAATAATGCCTAATAATACCGGAAGAAGGAAAATAGACAAAGGGTAAAATACAGAAAATTTTAGCCTCGAAATAAACCTTGCAGCCATACTTCGTCTCGAATCCATCCAATTTACCTAAAAGAATGCAAGAACAGGATAAGCTGTTTACTGCAAAAGCAGCTTTGTGTTCACTGGTCGTTTTTCCAGTTGGTGATTTCCTCAGCACAGAAACAATAAATATACGCACCTAATAAATAGAAAGCACAAATATACTTTGAAATAAGCAGAAATTTTTCAAACATTTTATTTTCCTTTAAAAGACGAGAAACGAGGTACTGCTGAAAATTCTACTTGCCCGTCACTCAAGAACAAGAAAAGCTGAATACATGAAGGAATGTGACACACATCTTAGCACATATATAAAATTTCGGGAAAAAAAGCTCTCGAACCATGCACAACCATTTTTCGGCACATGTCATGACAATCAAGGAACGTAAAAGGGTGCAAATGTGGCAAAAATTCACGAAACATAGCAATCTGCGAATAACTTTTTTTTTCCCTCGCTTCCTTCTCTCAGTTCTCCTGCAGACGACACAAAGGCTGCAAACTCTTAAATCAACTCACAGACATACGCAAATGAAATAAAATATTCCGAAAAAGCCGTCGCATAAAACAAGAACCTTCTTCCCCCTACCACAGAGCAAAAAAACTAAACTTTGGAGCGGAAGTTCTCCAAGACCGATTCCATCGAAGACAATGTACCTTACTAGAATTTTGTTTCCCGCGTTTTATTTCTCTTCCGCCCCACCCCCTCCCAATCTACCATCGTTTTATTAGGCTTTTGACGGGTGGGCCATTACAGAGGTTGACATTTCGAAAAGCGAGGAACACAACCCCCAATTCGCGCCACATAAGATGGCTTGACGAAGTACTTTGCATATTGCCGTTTGTCTCCTCCACTTATCGTCAGTTGTGGCCCAGGTAAAAGCACTCCTACTTACGCCTTTCGTTTTCACTCCCCTTCGTTTATTATTTATTTTTTCCCCCTCCCGAGGGCCGAGCAGGGTGGAATGTAGAAGGGGTAAGAAATTTGTATTACGTTTACCTAACAAACGACATCGCCTGAAATAAGTTTTTGGTTTTTTGAAGATTACAGCGCAGGTTCTTTTCATTACAAATCATTTCGCTTCCCCAGATGAGAGGTTTGGGAAAAGCAGAAAGATTCGAACACCATAAACGGAAACAAGGAATGTTTTGAGATGTATAATCCAGTATGTAATAATAATAAGAGAAAAAAAATAATAATAACCGATAGGTGTAGGCAAAGTTTTCCATCATTACGTGAATCTCTGAAAGGATGAAAATTTGATTTGAATGCAAACGCGAATTTCAATCCAAACCGTGACTGAAATGGTTGAAAACGAAAGCAAGTAAAATGATGGATTGACTCGTCACTACTTTTAATTACATTTTAAACAACTACAAAATATCAGCGCATTAAAAAAACAAAGTGAGCTTTTTATTATTTTTCGACAGATTTCTCGCAATCCATATAGAATGCTTGCATTAATTCACGACTTCTGTGTATCATCACCATTGTTTGCTGATTTATAACTTAACGCAGAACTACTTACGTAGAAACCCAACTATGCATATTCCACAATTAGCTTTCACAGTAGTGAAAATTTTCTTTGAAAGATACTCTTTGCTGTTAAATATCGCGATAAATATTCATTTATGTAGCATTTATTTATTAATAAACACTACTACCCAACGCTTGTGATTTAAATAAGAGCATTATGCAATTTGAATCGACAGAAATTCATGTTTAAAAAGCTAACAATTTCACACACACACACCAAAAAAAAAAAAGTTCCATTAAAGACTTTTTTTATTGATCATCTATAATTGTAAACTTGTCGCATACAAAATGCCTTCGAACACTTCAAATTTAAGAATTCACACATGAGGATTTTCGCTTAGTTCTACTTTAAGATCATTAACAAATAACTCAGATAGATGACAAAAATTTTAAACACCAATAAAATAACCTTCGAAACACTGCCAAAAATCATAAAACAACCACTGAATTAAGCACCACGAGCCGCGTAAGAGCTTGTAAGTAAACTTCTAAATCTCCAAAATGGTATTCTTAGGCAGATGAAGCTAGTCTGAAGAACTTTCACAGCTCAGAGGTCAAGGAAACAAGGAATTCGAATTCTTTTCAGGCACAATCCACGTTTTTTTTATTACTTTTTTTTTGCTAGCGCATTTTGCGAGATCATCCGGTACTGACTTTTGTCACGGCAAGTAGCGGAAATACCCCCAATCTCAGCTCCAACGTTCTTTTCAGTGGAAGCTGCAAAGACTGTTAATTACACTAATTAAGACACTGAGGTCATAGCCTTGCTGAACGTTAATTATAAGCTGCCCGTTCTCATTACATGCTCAACAACTAGATCTGTGACAACTGCACAACCAATGGAACTCATTACACATGAGATTTTGACTTTTTTCCCACCTCCTAAAATCTCCCGACACTTACTGCGAAATATTCTTTAAAAGATTTGGTGGAAAAGCATGTTAACAAATTTTAAAAACACATTTTTTTTATACGTATAACAGTAAGCATTCAGGTTTTTTTTTTTAAAATAAAAAAGCCCAAAGAAGCGTTCGGCTCAGAATAATTAATTTCGTTTCGGTATTTTGCGTCGTTTCACTATGAACGAGGAATCACTTTTGAAATTGTTGTCACCAAATATTATCGCCTTGTATTATACTTAAAAAAATTAAATAATGAAGAATCTGAATAAATGTATTTATGTTTCTCGCATTGTAATAGAACAATGGTACCTACAGCCATCAAATTTTGAATAACGTAATCTTCCACCGAATATGGCCATCTGGAAGCCTTAATTTGAAATTTGTTTTATTACCTATTTCATATTTTGTCAGACATTAAAGAATTTTTGATTAACAAACTCAAAGATTTCAAAACGATCCTGATAATGAATTAATCGGTATTTACTGGCAAAGCACCATCCGTTGAACATTTTCCGTGCTACCTTTCACAGATAAAATTATTAAAAAAAATGGAATTACATTTCGAGCTGAGCCGCTATATGACAGTCTGCAAAACTGGCATTTTAAAGATACCTTTGGATCTACTATTAGTAGAACCATCATTAGGTAACAGTACTGTCAATAATAGCAACAACCTCCAAGATCATAGTTGAAAGTTGCCTGTATTGCCAAAGAGCAAGAAATTGACAATGATATCATACGTTAAAAGACTCTTTCATCTCACTTAACATACATTTCAATCATTTAAGACATGTAGCTCTCATTTGGCAACGAAGTAGTCAAATACTTAACGAAGCAACGTTTTAATTCACCAAGGCCGAAATCAGAAACTTAGACACTTGAGCATCCGTCATCGACTTGAATTCACTGAGAACGACTTTCGTAATCCTTCGTGGCTCAGAAATAATTGGCACAATAATTCCGTTTTTCTTCTTTACCGTTTCAAATTTCATTGTAATCACATATCATTTTGAACAAGTTAGCAACATAAGATCGAAAGTGAGTTCCAATTAAATAACGATACTTCGACAGCGTTTATTTGATGTATTTGATAACATGGAACAGCTTAGAAACCGATCCATTTCATTTTTAATTATTAGGCTTTAGACTACTTTAGAATTATTAGGTTTATGACTACATCAGTGTGAGTTTGTTTCAAAATAGGTTCACTCATCAATTTGTGCTATCTTCAAGAAGTTGTTGGCACACCTCAGTTCCTGAAGCCTCATATTTTCGAAAATGAGACCAATGCACTCACTCCCATTTAGCGGGCTAAGAACTCGGTGTGGTGAATATCAGCTAACACGGAAGGTTCGACTAAGTTTGGCACTGCATACGCGCACAGATTTGTTCTCTGCAGCTTCACAAACTTTTCATTTCAACATTTCGGTTTTATAGTACAGAGTTTCGTTAAAGAGCGGATCTGAGGAACAACTGTAATGAAATGCCATCAACTATGCTATTTTATTATAATTAGAAAGAAATTATATTGCGAAGAACAACATTACACATTCACTTAAATTTTTAATTGTACACACAACAACAAAGTCAAGAAAATCATATCACGTAAATTCCATTATAGCAACACACTGGATGGTTACACTCAAAACACAGTGTATTACAAAAGGATTTAAACCAGAGAGTTAAATATTATTGCTCATGTTATACATAATAGTATACCAATTCAAATAAGAACTGGGAGCCATATAAAAGCTCATCTGAAACACCGATGTGCTATGTTTAAAGCATATAGTTGTAAGGTACTTCCTTCTTCTTTACGCGTGAAGTTGGAAACAGGTCCTGTCAACAGACGGGAAATCCCGAGTTCGAATATCGACGAGGGTAGTGCGGAATTCTTCGATTCCCTGGCTCAGACAAACCTGCTTCTACATTGTTATTCTAAAGACGTAAGCAACTAACAGAACATTACACACGAGATATGTCTTCAGCTTGAAAAAAAAAAATAAATGCTCTGTGAAAATTTTTAAAAATTCTTTTAAAAAATGAACAAAGTTGGTTCTTGACATGAAATAAAAAGAGAAGAGGCGTGGCGAATTCCAAAAGATATAATCCTCAGATTAAAGCTTTCATTGAATTTTCCCTGGACAAAAAATGGAGGCATTCATTAATCGCTGGAGAATATATGAGGGAACCCCACTTCCGTCCGACCATTTACCACCATAACAAAATCTTTTCCACCCAGAAGCAAATTAGTTCGACGTAAACATATACTAAGAGAATCCTCAAGGACTTTTTTTCCTCCTTTCGTTCTTTCTCTCTCCAACACCCATTTCAGCATTCGGAGCAAAGACCTCCCTTAACTATGTTTGTATTGGCTCCAAACACTTCCACTTTGTCTGCAGGGATTGTTGACATAGTGCTCGGGTAAGAAAGTTGCAGCGCGCCAGTTATATATATGGCGACTTCTTTTATTATTATTTTTTGCAGTGTTTTTATTCACG
>KK112363.1:125123-138226 GCA_000611955.2 Stegodyphus mimosarum
TTCGCTGCCCTTCAGAAGTTAACCCCCCCCCAAAAAAAATCGAAATCTTCCACGAGGTGCAATTACATCGAAAAAATTCATTCTAAACAATGGGACGGAAATAAAACGAATGAAACTGTTCAGGTAACAGTAATAAAATCCCAATCTTGGAAGAGATGGGGAAGTTGCCGGAACAGATTCTGGGCGAAAGAGAAAAAAAAAAGCGAAGAAGAGAAAGAATACCTAGGGGGTGGCTAGTGGTCTTTTTAACCTCTCCAGCGGGTACTCCCAACTCGGCAAATAAAAACTTTATGCCCCGTAAAAAAGCGGTTTACGGCATTGGGAGTGGGAGACGGAGCTCTTCTCGAGAACACTTTTCCGCATCTTAGGTAAAGCGACAATCACACAGAGTGAAGGTGCCGCCGCATTTGGCGATTTATCTCGCTAAAGAACCGAAAAACGCAACTGAAAACGATCACGGCACGAGTAAATATGAAACTGCGCTAGAAAGAAAACTACCAAACGATTTAGTCATTAAATACTTTAGCCAATTTGCAATTATTATTCCTGTATTTTAGCGATTCTAAAAACATATCTAGGTTTCACGAATTCATAAAATAATATTTTTTATTTCATTAAAAGAGATTTAGATTAATCTCTTTAATAAAATAAAAAATTGAATAATTAAATTAGAGTATAAAAAATAATAATAAAGAAGAATAAAAAAATTAAATACTTAAATTTAAGAAAAATAGAATAAAAAAATTAAATACCTAATTTAGAATATAAAATAAATTAGAATAAAAAAATTAAATACTTAAATTCAATAAAAATAATTTCATTCGGAAATACCAAATTAGCAATAATAATTATCGAAATAATTTGTGAAAAGTTTCTTTTGATAATTTATCCAAATTCCACAATTAAGTTTCAATTAAATTGTCCACTGGCGAAAATTTATAACTCAAACACATTTCAAACATTCAAGAATGCATAATGCTAGTCTATCCACTGCCCAAAATTTAGTAAAATACGTTTTTGCACTGTATTCCATTATTATTATTGCTTACTATTTGTAAAGCTTTCAGAATGAAATAATTAAATAAAATTTTGTTGGTGTAATTATTTATCTCCAATATTTCCTCGTCTCGAAATTTTATGCGGATCATGGATCATAACATTCATGGGTCATGATTGAAATTTAGCAGCAGGTTCAAGCACAACTGGTTTGAAGACTGTATGTACAGGGAGGGATTGCAGTACAGCATGAAATTTCATACATCTGACACAGATCGCAAAGCTACTACTCATTTTTTGGTTGACTTCATGAGTAATAACTGAAAGTTTTTCTGAAAATTTTAATGAAAACAAAGTAAGGGCTATGTCCTGAAAACACCGTCTGCATATATTTTGCAATTCAGATTTCACCATAAATATAATATCATAGTTAGATTTAAAAAAATAAAAGTTAAGCTGTCTTAAATTTTACACGGAAAGGTACAAGCGCTACCAGAAAAACAAATTTTGCTTTAGGAGATACATTTATACGAAAGTGAAAAAAAAATTATCCTATCAAAAAAAAAAAAAAAAAAAAAAAAAAAAAAAAAAAAAAAAAAAAAAAGAGAAGGAAATTCTGAAGGAGCGGAGGGAAGGGGAGAGGCAATAGCATAAACAATTTCTCGACAATAAAATACATAAATAAATAACACGTTGTCATATTAATATCTATAACAAACCTTCAATTTATTAAAAAAATAAAATTATATAACAACTTTCAAGAAAATTGTGAGAAATTTCTCTGAAAAAAACTGCCTTATATCTAGAGTGGTCTAAATTCGATGTTTTCGATAAATATACTTTAGCGTTTCTTTTCAAGTGAGTTAGTTAGTTAAACAGTAACCTGCAACTCCTCCAGCGAACAAGAACCACAAAGAAACTTCACAACCATACAAACCTTGGCGAGCAACTTGGCGTGCATTTCGAATTCAACACATTCAAAAATAACCCCGCCAGGTCCTAACGTTGAACGTTTTATGAATGGATTTTCAACAACACACGGAACCAGCAGAGATCGAAGCACAAACATTTCAAATAGGAACGACTCGGGGAAGAGAGAGACAGAAAAGGACGGGTAGGAAAAAAAAAAAAAAAAAGCGGGGGGGAAAAAAAAACAGACGACGCAACGCATCTTTTTTAAACATCCCTTTCTGTACGTGCATAAGATTCTTCCTCTTCTCTTCCCAAAGTTTTCGATTTTCGAGTTTGATACCTTATCGCCAAGCCTCGGTTGATGGCCCTGCGCGCGTGTATCACTAAAATATTTTCTATTTTTATTTATTTAGTTCTTTCAAGTTCTGCATTCAAACGCGCCACTACATATTCTCAGTATTATTTCTTATTTTATTTCATCTCCGTTTTGGCACTTACAGATACATGCTGCAAAGGCATCGAGGAATTTGGTTTTCGCATTCAAAACGTTACCACCCGATATGAAAAGGGGCGAAATGCCATAAAAAAATCGACTCTCGAAGATGTGGCGGAATATGGGTGATCGAACACGCAGAAAAATAATAAAGGAAGATTATTTCCTTACCCATTTAGTCTCCTCCCCCAAGGAAATGAAGCTTTCAACCCCCTTTTCGTCTCTACCCCCTTCGCCCAATGAAATAGCTCAAAACTGATTACGATATAGCTAGCTAGCATGAGGATGTCTTCACGTTAGTTAACCATTTCTCGTTATAAAAGTGCCACCACTTTCATTCAAATAGGTTGATGTTCGAAAAGACAGAAGCATGCCAGCACTTTTAGGCATCGATCGGTTTTACCTTAAAAAAATTCAAAGCCTTAAATTAAATAGCAGTTCCTAACTTTAAAAAAAAAAAAAAAAAAATTAAAAAAAAAGTTATAAAGGTAATAACTGTGGCATCAAAAAATTGAGTTCTGTGGTTGTAATTCCAATAATGAAAAACTACTGAAGACGTTTTCACTTCCTTCAATTTAATTTCAATTTCAAGTATACGCGAGTTTATACCGAATTTTGAAAAAGTCTGTGGAAAGTACTGTCTATGCAAAATAACATGCATAGCGAATTTAATGAAGGCACTTTAATGGAATTCCATACACAGCAACCACTTTCGGAAATGAAATTAATATTCTGAAAATTATCGCTGTTTCCCGTGGTTATCTTCCAATCATCATCGACACTGCCTGTAAATTTTTCAGAGGTTCATCTTTTTTAGACTCAAAGTAACCTCTTCAATATCCCAGTACCTGCCAAAATGCTAAACAATTGTCTCAATACTACTGTCTACCATCTATGGTGTAGCTGCACCGGCTCTAGCGTTGGCCCTGGAGAGCATAAAAAGCCGAATAACCAACTTTCATTCACGAGGCATTTATAAATTTTTTAACAGCGCGTTTTAACGCATACATTGAGAATATATGACATGTTAAACAGAAGTAAGCGAACAAATCTTTAGCTTCTCACTGTAAGAATAAAAATCATAAATTCCTTTTTTTGCAAGCCAAAATTATTTCTTAGATGACTTGCTCCTCAGTTCAGGTTCCCGGAAAGCTTTTGAAATTTTCCTGCAAAATAAGCTTCATGAAGGCGCAACTTCGTTCCGGTCGAAGGCATGGAAAAACTGATTCAAAGTTCAAACTTTCGACCAAGGATTACAACTTCGATGTCACGTACTATATTTCTAACGTCTTTATTACCACAATAACAATGTTTTAATAATGCTGGACCAAGTTCAAACAATACAATGGTTATTGATATTTTTTTTCTGGCTCATTTGGGCAAATTATATTAATTTTTAATTTTAGTATTGTTTACAGTAAATTAAAACATTCAAAGAAGAAATAATAACAACGCAATTCCCTTTCTACTGTAGTTTTTCCGATAGACAATTCCTAAATAATAACTTTCTCCTTGACACCTAATAACGTTTAGTTACGGCTCGATAGAAAAACGAAAGCTGTCCCCGATGCCATATTAAACATGGAAACATCCCCTTCATTTTCATGCGAATATCCCCTTCTCTGTTCTTCAGTTCTCAGCCCCTTTTGATCGATACAGCAAAGAGAGATCAATACGCCAATGTTATAAGTTAAAAAAAAATAAATACGTATATATATATATATATAATTCGTGAAACAAGGCTAGTTGGAATTGAGTAGGAGGGATGTACGAATCATTTTCGGCGAGTGGCAACTCATTCTACCGTCAAGAGCTTTTTCGTCGAGGGAGTCCGAGCGGTGCGCAGGAGACGATAACGAAAGACGCGTGACACCACTTCTAAAGGAGGTGGTAGGGGATATCAAATCAAATCTACCCCTCGACCGGAATTTTATAAACAGCACACTATGCTCGGACAGGAAATGAGGAATTTGATCCAAGAAAACGAGAAAGAAGTTCAAGTCGGCAAAAGGGGGGGGGGAGAGAAATAAAACGCAAAAGATGAAGATGGATAATAACCGAGGTCAAAGCTAAGTATTAGAACAGATAAAAAAAAAGTATTCTTTTAACCCAATGTTTCCGAAACATTTTCTTACATGATGCCAGTCTTAAATTGAGAAATTAACATATATAACGGATAATTTTCCAAATCAACAAATAGCAATTAATATTACAAACTATTCTACAACATTTTGCATCAAAGTAAAGTTTAAAAAATTCATTAAGGTCAAATTCAATTATTACAGCCACGATACAAGGCCCATCTTCTCGATTCCCTGTTAAAAAAGCCTAAGGCGCTAGGTGCCTTAGGCCGTCTTGGACCCCCCCCCACCGGTCAATTTTCTTATTTACATGAAAGAAAAATTGTTATGAGTTACTGAATAGTTTTGGTGTCCCTTATAACCCTGTGTCTTTGGCTTGGGATTTGTGAAGGTAAAAGAATATTCTGGTCCAGCTCTGGGTGACAGTTTCTCACCATTTCAGTTTGCTGTAGGAATCAGCAACATAAATCATGTTTCATGACATTTTCTCCAATTCCTTAGTATATCACAGGAATCAATAACAGCTACTCGAATACTGTTCTTGCTGCCTCACAGTCTGTAACTGGTAAGTGTTGTGAAATACGTCTACCAAAGAAAGCTTTTATAATTTTTGAAACAAATATTACAGCGCTGAGCCCTCGAGGTGCAACACAATACTGCTATACTGTCGATAGCTGGTATATGATTTTTAGGCCCTGTACCGTAAGCGAGCTTCCGAGATGGAAAATAATCAGACCGTTGATCCTTTTAATACTTATTTTAAAATTTAAACAAAGATTTCTGGGTCAAATAAAAAGTAAATCTCAGTACAGTCACAGAAAAGAAAGACACAGCTTTACCGTCGCATGATGGGACTTACACCTACGGCATTTCTCAGACAAAAGCCCTTTCTTTACCTTCTTTGTTTGCGTCGCAAGGAAATAGCAAGGGGGGGTCCTTAACGAGTGTTTTCCCTGATCACTTTCACGCCATTTCGGCGGACACTTGGCGTATAACTTACTTAGATATTATTATCTTAGGGATTTAAAATAAAATGAATAATATTTAAAAAAAACTACCCAACTATTTCAAGTCGTATGTTGGCCATGCTGTCTAAGAAGAGTTTTAACAATGGAAAAAGAAAAAAGTACTGATTATACAATATATGGTCGATTTCTGCGTGATTCTCTTTCTATCTATGAAGGGAGACACCTGAAAAAATATTGGCAGTTTTCATCTAAATCTTTCAAAGAAGACTGTTTAAAGCTTTTAACCCTGACGAAATGCACTACCAGTGGCCTAGTGGTTAAGACAATCAAGGCCGGTCGTAGCTGGGTGCAAGATGGTGCATAGCAAATGGACGGCGAAAGAATTATCAAACACATACATTTGTGTAAAAAAACACGGCCAATTTTAATTTGCACTTGGCCGACAGTCTAGAATCGGCACTGAAGACAATGAATACTGGGAGTTCGACCTGGATGCTATCCCAGGCAAACGGGTTGGCTACTTGGTTGGTCTTCGTGATTTTCGCCATTGAGTAAGTATCATGAATATGAGCCAGTTTTCCGAAGAAATCCGCCATTACTTAGCCTTACCTACCATTGACGAAAATACGACTGACTGACAATTAATTGTCTGTATTACTTCGTTTGAAAAAGGAAGTTTCACATTTAAATGACCGCTCTCGTAATGGCGTAGCATTTTTCAAAGTTTTGGAAGAGCTGATATAGCTGAAATATTTGGTTGACTATTGTTGCAAAATGTAGCTATTATTCATTAAAAAGAAGGAAGGAATTCTTTTCAGGATTAAAATGAGATCTCAGAATCTATTCAAATGAGGCTCAGTTACTAATACAATATCATAGTGACAATTCAAAATAAAGAAATACACGACAATTAAAAAATAAGTAATATAAATTTAGTTATTAAAAATAATTTTTACAAGATATGTTTTTACAAAGCTTACACAAAAATGATAACTTTAGTCGAACGAATTTTCAAACTTATTAAAAAATCGTTGATATTATAATTTTCTCACATAATAACAATGATAATAATAAAATACGTTAGGCTTTAGTTAGAAGAAAGCCACGCCAATTCAGAATTTCACATTGGGTACAAAAGAATCTTTATATTGACACAGATCTTGAATAAAACTCTACCGATACAGTTTTATCCAAAATATAAGCCAACAATCAGCTTTTTTTTTTGGCTGTTTTTTAATATTAAATTAAATTTTAAGTTTCTTTTGTTCCCCCTGTAAAAGTAAATACGCACTTAGCACACTTTCCAATAATTTCATTAAGTTTTCCACGCAACGTATTCACGGAATAACAACATATACATAAGATTAACAAAAATAAGAACAAACATGGAAATAGAAGGAAGCCGTACTTCTTACATTTCCAAAATTGTTCCGATTTTTAATAGACGTAAAAGGAGGAGTATCAGGACTATGCAAAAGGGGATTATCAGACCCCTTGTGCATCTCAAAATCCAATTCTCTCTTCTTACTATATCATTACACGCCCCAAACATCCTGCAGGAGTCAAAAACATCACGCATCGATTAATCGGCTGGGAACCATCTCTTTGCGATAAAACCGTCCGATAACTCCAGCGCGATTAATCGGCGAGAAAAATTAATCCGAGTCGAACGATCTGCGCCACTGATCAATTAAAACCCCGTCTCTTTGCTTCTCCCCCCTACTGTTGTTTTTAATGCGATATCTATACCAGGAAAGCACGAGAAGCACACGATAACTAACTCCCTCTGCACCGCCCACCTTCATTAAAGCTTCAACAAGCCATTTCCTCGCAGTCAGAAAAGGGGACAAAACCCCCAGATATAAAACCGGATTGAAAACCAATACACTGGTGGCAAATACAATCGCAGACAATGAAAGTTAATTTCGAGGACCATCGGAGGAAGTGAGAAAAGATTCTAGAAAATTTCTACCAGCCGGCGAAAAAGTCAGTCACTTGCTTTGATGCATCGCACAATAAAAATCGTGGTAAATAATAAAGCGCAATCGATTGGGTTGCAGATCAATGGATATTTCCTTCATCGCCATCGCGGTCGCCCCAGTCGTAGTAGTAATAATAATAACAATGATAATAAGGAATCGGTCGCACTCCGCCTTAAAACATTTATTGATAAACA
The DNA here is from genome assembly GCA_000611955.2 of Stegodyphus mimosarum. Lineage (NCBI taxonomy): Eukaryota > Metazoa > Arthropoda > Arachnida > Araneae > Eresidae > Stegodyphus > Stegodyphus mimosarum. The sequence continues at coordinate 132,750 of KK112363.1, forward strand.
GATCAGCGTACGGTTTATTAAGCCCGGAGATAATGTGCGAATCATAAAGACTGTCCTTCCCCCCTTTCCTTTTTGGAAGAGCAGCAGAAATAATGTGGTGTCAAGAAAACGTATGAAAGGGAAAATGAATAGACGTTGACATTTAACGTAATGTTCACGACTAATAAAGGGCGACGACGTCCAATTTCGACGCTCCCGGGTTCGACTCTTTCGAGGCAACGTCGCTTTTCAAGTAAGAAATGACTTTTTAAAATGATCCAATAATCGTTTATACGCCACCAGTCGATGAATTAATCACAGGGGTTCGGTCGATTAACAAGTGCCGGGGGTAGGGAGGGTAACGTACGTGCCGTTGTGACAAACTGCCACATAGATAATGCCACATGCAGGCGTGGGATGGGAGGGAGGAGGAGCGGTGGAACAAAAAACTATAATTCTATGGGCCAATGGAAGTTGCTTGTGAAAAGCATTCTCGTTTCAACAGTTCCACAGATAAGCGTTCGTTTTAATGTCCGTCCACTTACTAATAACACAAGGGAACAAGTGCTCCAGCCAATAAAAAGCAGGAAAAAGGGCGGGAAGATAGCAGAAAATGACAGAACAGAAGAACGACAGAGGAATTTTGCGTTGGTTGAAAAGTTTTAACGTTTTAATCAGCACGACAGACTCACAATTCATTTGCGCCACTAAATACAAGACCCCGAAGTCGATAAAGTAACAGATTTTTAAAGTTTCACTCCTAGCTTCTCTCTTCTCTGCGCCCCCTCAACCCCACACACCAACCACCCCCGTTCCAATCCGCGGTCTTATCGTCGTCATTTATTTAAAGCGGCAATAGGGGAGATTCCGAAAATGCTGGGAGGGAGGATGAGTGTGTGGGGGGCAGGCATTTGCTTTTATTAGCTCTTTGTCGGAAGGGGGGCAGCAGGGGTGGAGAGCAAAGGAAAGGACTGAAAAGACTCCCCTTTGTTCCTTCGATAATGCCAAAAGGGGAAAAATCGGCAAAATTATTAATTGTTCCCCCGCTTTTCATTCAGAGCGCCCGTGTAACAATAAAAACCGAAGATATTGTTTTAATTACTTAATTTGGCGACGAAACTGGCCATTTGTCTCTCCTTTTTCGGCAGCCGCGGTGAAGGCTAATTTATTTCTCTCTTCACAAAAGAAGTAGAAATGTATGGGAAAGTGGGTGAGAGGAGAGAACGGCTTGGCGATTAAAATAAAGGGGGACGGCGACGAAAAATAACAATTTTGACGGAAAATTGCAGTTTTCTCTCAATACGACACGACTTTATGACATGGGGAAAAGAAGAACACTCCCCCACCCCACATCTCGTCTTCTCAGCAGCTGAAAGCTTAAGGACAGTTCCGATGGATCAGTCAGAGAAAAGTAAGTATCTCTGAGGGGCAATATGTGTTAGGCAAAATCAAAAACATTCGCTTTTAATTTCGGCATTACGATTCACTGACAATCACTTGAAAGAATAAAGAGAAACGGCCTTCTTATTTTACTCCTATATAAATTTTATTAACTAAAATTCTCACTCAAGCATTTTCGCAAGAAAATCAGTGCTACAAAAATTTTAATTCATTGACATTTATTCGGTAAACTCGAAACTGAAGAAAGGGAAAACAATTATGTGAACATACACATTCGCCTAACATGCATTCTAGTCTCGACTGACCAAAGAATGAAATTCCACGGTTTCAAACTCGACCTTTATACCGCCAAACTCTTGAAAGGACGCATTTACTCCAATAAATAATACAATTACAACCATTCCCTAATCACCACACCGTTATCCAAAACCCGAGTACTTTTTATTAAGTTAAATAAACCTTTATAAAAGCAGTGGTGGGAGGGGGGTACACATACACACACATATATATGCATGCAAACGTATAACGAAAGAAATTTTGTTTAGTTAAATTTTAAATTAAAAGTAATTACGAAGGCAATGTTGCACTAACTATAAAAACAATTTTTTTCTAAAGAATATGTTAAAAACATAAAATTTTTTAAAACGTTACCAAATTTAATATTAAACAATGATTTTGCTCGAGTAACACAATTTAATTTTAAAATAGTTATGCTTAGTATTGATTTTTAACACACTCTTAGCTTTTTTAACATGTTACCTCAAATTTCATTATTAATTAGTAATTTATTTAAATAATTTATTAAAATGAAACGGAATGGTTATTATATTAGTATAACTATATTAACAGCAATTAATTTTATGACTTCGAGTACGAGAGATTAAAATTTGACAACTGAATAAAATAAAACTGAGATTTTAAAATAACAATACAGAAAGTTTGACTTCTTTTACGAGAAGTCTGTTGTGCATCTGTTCGCATGCCTTCGTGGTGTAACGGTTAGCACACTCGGCGAGTCATCGAGAGGTCCAGGTTCAAGTTCCGGACTGTTCATTTTTCATGTCTCCTGCTCCCTCCCCCCCAAAAAAAACTAATGACTGTACAGTGGCGCCCGAACTAAAAGATCGTGGATGACGATTCTTCACTACCATGATTGGGCGATTAGGCCCTCTCAACCCCAGTCGCCTTTTACTCGGCGTATATTTGAGAGGTCCAGGTTAAAGTCCCGGCGACGGCATTGCTCATTTATCAAGCCTCCTGCTCCAAAAAAATCTAATGACTCTACAATTTTTTATTCATTTGCTAGAATATACTAATATTATTTTAAGTATCTTATTTTATTTTAGTGCATAAAAGCATCTTACTGTTTACAAATCAGTAAGATGCTTTTATACACTAAAATAAAATAACTCAAATCAAATACGGAGAAAGAAATACCGAACAGCTTCTTTCTTTCGGTGCTCATTTTTCAAGCCTCCTGCTCCAAAAAAAATCTAATGACTCTACAATGTTTTATTCATTTGCTAGAATATACTAATATTCTTTTAAGTATGTTATTTTATTTTAGTGCATAAAAGCATCTCACTGTTTACAAATCAGTAAGATGCTTTTATACACTAAAATAAAATAACTCAAATCAAATACGGAGAAAGAAATACCGAACAGCTTCTTTCTTTCGGTGCTCATTTTTCAAGCCTCCTGCTTCAAAAAAAATCTAATGACTCTACAATGCTTTTTTTCATTTGCTAGAATATACTAATATTATTTTAAGTACGTTATTTTATTTAGTGCAAGATGCTTTTATGCACTAAAATAAAATAAATCAAATACGGAGAAAGAAATACCGAACAGCTTCTTTCTTTCAGATGTTCTCATCTACGTTTATAATATTTTTTGATATGTTATCCTATTTTTAAGTGCTATATTAATGTCAGCTCACATACTGATTTACTTTGGGCATTTTTATTGAAGTATTCGATGACCGGAGCAAATTAATCGCTATGCAGCAACCAGAATATATATTATTTCTAATAGAATACAGAGAATTTTTTTCCCTTTACCTATACAAAGAAACCTGGCGAATCTTGAACACTGAAAAATATCAAGAAACAGCTTCACGATAGCATCACAAAGAAGTAAAATAAACTGGACGGACTTATGCGTAATGAAATTTTGTAAGAATTGAAAGTACTTATGCATGATGAACTTTTGTAAGAATCATTAGCCCTAGTCTAGCTAGTATTGTTAAAAGACAGTTAATTTCTAAACAGATGGAAAGAAAATTACCTGATACATTGATTATTAATTTTTATATTATTAATTTTCTCTACACTTATCGATGTTTTACGATGTGCGAAGTTTCCTTACACGTTTTTAATATCCAGTAAAATAATTTTTGAAACATAATCCAGTGTTGTTCCTCTTTAAAAAGACAAAGTAAATAAATAAATAAAATTCCACAATCCGATTGGGCGTATTAAAAATGATTTTAAATTCGCAATTTGATCCGTCGACTTTATAACTTCTTTAAGCCAACAATTGGATCTGGCAAATTTAAAACGTCTTTAAACCCACAATTTAAAGCAGATATTTTATTTATTTATTTATTTTGTGAGAACTTAATAATTTTCCCCCTCTTTCCAAAAATTCTTATTTATTTGTTTGTTTATTTTAAAATTACAGATTCATACAATATAGTGTGTTAAAATTTAAAATAAAATTTAAAGATGATAAATCTGCACTTAACAGGAAACTGCAAATCAGATGGAACAGAAACAAAGGTGATGAACGGAACAAACCAAATTCCCGATGATTATCACGGAAGGTGATGTCTGATGATTGATGGCTTTTGAGACAAGATGATGGCGATGCTGATTTTTATCATTTTAAAGAAAAGATGATGATGCTGATTTGTGCTCCGTGATAGATACGATAATAACAATGACTTCGCATTTTACGAACATGAATTACAGCATCCATGCAACATTGCTTATTTCTGCCACTTAAGACACCCAATTATTTTGTTAATTCAGAATTGACAACACCTTTACCGTGAACGCAGTTTTAAAGTTATTTGAAAAAGTAGATTTGAAGAAGTAGACACTGCACTGTCGATTTAATAATTCAAAAAAGAATTTAATTACACATTGTTAATCCGAAAATACTTGCCGTATATAGTCGCATTTCAGTCGACGATTGATTTATCATCTATCTGATATTTAGGTTAGGTTATTCAATTATGGCAAAGCACACGAGGGCTATCTGCCTAAGGGGAGGGATGCCTTCGTGAGGACTTTCTAAGGGAAACTGGCTCGTATATACGCTATCTGATATTTAAGGAATTTTATAACGCTGAAAATATAAGTCGAATGCAAAAAGCTTATATCCCGAAGAGAATTCAAGAGACCTGAACGACTGGGATTCCGATGAGGAATAAAGAGAACGAGCTTTCAACAGCAGAGGAAAATAATTAAGTATTAAAATAAATAAATATTTTTTATTTATTTGGAAATTGAAGTTTATAATTACCGTTGTATTTTGTGATATTCCGTTAGTTTTATAAAATAATGTTTTATCTATAATAAATATACTATTTTTCAACCTAATGAGGTTTTTTAGTCCAAAGGGATTTAGTCCCGAAGGACTATTACTTGCGTTTGGGCGTTTTGCGTTGTTTCACAAGAAACGGCGTATCACTTTTTAATTTAGTGCTTGTTTCTTTGTTGGTTATTTATTTATTTATTAGTCCAAAGGGATTTAGTCCCGAAGGACTATTACTTTCGTTTTGCGATTTTGCGTCGATTCACTCTGAATGCCCGTTTCACTTTTCAAATTGTTGCCACTAAATGTTACCGCTCTGCATTAAATTTTAAAAAATGAAAAATCTGCATAAATGTATGCATGTTTCTCGCATTGTGATAAAACCTAGAGCCATCGAATTTTGAATGACGTAATCCTACTGCGAATATGGGCATCTGGAAGCCCTAATTTTGAATTTGAAATTTGCTTTATTATCGATTTTATGTTTTGTAACATTTCAACGAATTTCTGATTAACAAACTAAATGATTTCAAAGCGAGCAATGGCAACACTGTACG
>KK112363.1:147170-157397 GCA_000611955.2 Stegodyphus mimosarum
GCAAAAATACGAAGGCAACGAAAGGAAAGTTTCATCTGGGAAAAACGATGGGAAATGCGGAGTCCGCACATACTGCAAAATTAAAGAAATTCTAGAAGAAGAGGGTAGATGTAAGAGTAGACAAGCTATGGTACTTCAAAGATGAACACATAGACAGATTTAAATAGTGACAATTTCATCACACACTTCAAAGCTGAGGGGGCGGTACTTTACGTATTTTCTTGAAATTTACTCGCCCCTTCAAAAAAAATGGGGGAGGGCGAACGCAAGAAATTCAGAAACAACATAGGAAGACATGTGCATAAAAATTAAAGTATTTGCGGCTGATGACGGGAAAACTCAAGGCTACAGTGAACTGAACTTAAAAACCACTAGCATTTCCATCACTGGAAAATTTTTACAATGTTTTCAAGATTATGCATCAAGAACACATAAAAAAAATTATTCCCCCATAGACGAACCTATAACAAACAGCGTTTTAAATAACCAACGCCAGTTTGAAAAGGGGGCCCACCAGCGGCCGAGCTGTAAAATCGCTGAACACTCGTAGTTCGATGCGGGGGTTCGAATCCCACGAACTACGAGCCAGTGTCCCTTAGGAAGTCCTCCATGACAGCATATCTCCTTTTAGGCAGATAGTCCTTGAGTGCTTTGAGTAATCAAATAAACCAAACCATTTTGAAAAGGATCACGCTCATTATGCGAGGCAGAACGGTAATGAACAAGATAACCTTAAAATACATGGGATTGAGTTATGCTTTACTTAACATTTCATCGGCTAACAGACGTGATTTCGAATCAAACAGGCCAGCTCTACATCACTGTAAGATGTAATCTGCACGGTAATCGATTGTCTTAGCCTTGCACTATTTTTCATATTTATAAACACCTCATTTACTTTCTTAGAGGATAGATGTCCACAAACTTTTACTACGCGAGGATGAAGGTAATAAATAATTTTAAAACAAAATATAAACAACAGATGAAAGCATTATATAGAGATGGGGGTGGGAGAATAGTCCAACCATATCTATGGGCACAGAAGCGACAAATGCATCCTTTCACTATTGCAAACCCCAAATTACACCACAAAATGCATCACGAACCGCAACGACAAAGGATTTTTTCTACTTAATCGCATGGATGGATCCTATAACATGCGCAGCATGCAGAAGTAGAAAAAGAAGTCAGTACCAGAAATTACAATTCTCAGAACATACTCCACTCAACACGACCGGGGGAAAAAAGTCCGTTTCAATCGGTTACATCTTCCAACTATTCATACAACCTGCTTTTTAAAACCACAATCAGAACAGTGATGATAAAAAGGCAGAAACGGTATGCATATAGATGTGTCCACGTGTTCATTTCATGCACACGTGTAAAAAATTAAAATCATACCTGCCAATTTCGGGAGAGTAAAAAATAAAAAAATCGCAGAGTGAATTTTAGAGAAAAAAATAGCATATAATTGTATATTTTGAAACAATATTACTCATGAAAAAGCATTTATCATAAAAAATGGAAAATTAGAATCATGAAATTAGTTTTAACATAATTACAGTAAAAGGTAGCTCGTGTATGATGCTTTGTATAAAATTTGCCTTGCTTAAATTTTAGAATCTAGCTATTCTAGAATCGCTTAAGTGACTGGTTTGGTTTTTGTTGATTATAGCAAACCACATGAAGGCTAGGTACTTACAGCGAGGGATGCCTTATGGGATATATAAGGGAAAACAGCTTGTTTTCAAAATATCGTCGTGAAAATGCATGCAGCCGGCGTTCGCCTGGAGCTGCATTCAAGTCAAACTACCGGTCTTCTGCAACTTCACCGCTCGGATTAACATTTTAAAACATGAACAGAAGGAAACAAAAATGTTTTAATTATTCTATAAAAACGTAATTTTAGTGATTCCAAAATTCGTAAATATGAATTTTGCACATAAGATTCTAAAGTTTGAAAGAAACGATTCATATTCATTTGAATATAAGGTAATTTTTAATTTTTCCTTTAAAATGTATGAAAATCATAAATACACTGTATGCGTTAATTAACATTAAAGATGTATAAAGATATTTTATCCCAACGTCGTCATTATTACATTAAAACAGCACATAGTTTTACCTCAGTATCCTTGCTAAACATTATTAAGCCATTTAATTTTCTTGTAGAACTCTTCAAATACATCTAAACAGTATTCAAGGGATACAGGATACTTACAAAAATACAGGATTTTCTTCATGCGAGAGTGACTTTTAATCACGCCAATTAAACTACTTAAAAATTGTTAAAAACGGAAGTCAACAGGTAATTGCAACATTTACAGAAATATGTTTCAGCAACCACTGTCTGTTTCAGAAAGAGTTTTACATCCTATATGTAGATCACAAAGTATCCGTGTTTAAATATCATTTGCGTTTGACGTTCCAATCGAAACTGCGGTCAAAAAGCGATTTTTTACGCTTATATAACACATTCTTCTAAAGAGTTGCGAAAGCAAAGAATAAGCATGACAAGGTGCAACAGCTAATAATTTTTGCTTTAAACTTCGCTTAGATTAAAGCCTAATGCGTTAGATCTAAGTACACTGATAAACTTATAGATACACTTCTTCACGAAATCCATCGTTTAAATGATTAAACGAAGCTGCCAGGAGCATCAAAATAAACCTAATTTTAGTACCTTGAGAAAAATAACAAACAAACAAAATAAGCGGGCATTAAGTACCTGTACACGCAAAATACAGACTTGCATAGCAGGGAAGTTTAGATATTGCATGCTCCAGTGCTTGTTGAGAAGATGCGTTATTGCCACATGCTATGAGCGTGCCAACATGGGGGAAGGAATTTGAAGGGGAAACAAACAATTCTTGAACTCTTGAGATCGAACGGACTTCATAAGGATTGCTTTAACGGAATGTATGCTACTAAATCATCGGATTGCGGGCACAATTTCGCCAAATTTCATACGCTGACGATTCACCGCTTTAAGTTTTAGCCATTTCGGAAATGTTACCTAAAACACGGAATTCTCCTCCATGCATGAGAAACTCGCCTATTCGAATTCTAAAATTACGCACGATTGATTATTAGATTTTTTTTAACACGCACAATCTTCCCGTGCACTACAAATATACAACACGTGGCTTACACAAGTAAGTTAATTAAAACATTTAATATTATGTGCATAAATAAAAGGAACAAAAACAGAGAACAGCAGTTTAGACTTCACAAGAACAGATAAGTTCACTGGCCAAGTCTCGTCAAGCTTTTTCAAATCGTTCTGAAAACATAATTTAGGGCCATCGAACAAAGGACGGGAAAATATTAAAAGTTCCTCAGCTTGAGGTACTTTTTTTTAACATTTTTTTAAATTCCAAATTTAGCGTGATCAGATAAAAACTGATATACTTTCAAATTAATATGGAGGAAAGACTGGAAATGCAGGCTTTGCTAGACAGAACAAAAGAACATTTTGGTGACCTTAGCACTACGAGATGAATTATATTTTTCATTCCACTTGGATAAAGGCTTCTTATAATAAAAGGCCTTCTAATAACTCTTTGGAATGCCAATATTGATATCAATGGGTAAATTTAAAGTATCTTTAGATAAGAAATAAGCTCTTCCATTTCCATAAAATCTATGATGACCATGCATATAAAAGTGAAACGGCCTACTTCTAAACGAATCCTATTCCAACTACCAGTGTTTAGCTCTTTTATTCGCTTGTGGACCTAAAGAGGGGAAAATTGGCAGAAATTTTATCTTCCATCACTTAAATAATTTCATTTCGCTTACTGCATGTCGCTCTTGTAATTCATCATAGTCTGACACCAACAGAATTCATGAATTTGAGAATAATTTCTTAATATATGAGACTTCTCTAAAATTAAAATTACGTTTCTCAGAAATAAAAAAAAAGATGAATATACATTTAATTTTGAAATCTAAACATAAACTGCTTAACCAATGCGGATAAGTAAATTTCGAAAGAATAAGTCCTATATCCGAAAACTAGTCAATTAAAATGCTTTTATAAAACAGACGTCTTTTTAACAAAATTTCTTATTATTAAAAAATAAATACCTAATTCGTACACGACCAAGTGATCACACTATATTAAATTTAAAAAAAAAAGTAGTTGTAGCATACGAGCCTAGGTTATAATTACGGCCTATTTAGACAATTGTATAGTTCAAGATGAAATGGAAAGTTTTCTTTGAATTAAAAACAAAGGCCCAAGTTCTCAGAACGAAATGGTTAGGATAGTTAACAAATATGTAAACACCGAAGGGAAAAAGCAGTTATATTTAAATATTTAGGAAATATTTTAATAAATATTATTCATCCCATAAATAATGCGGTTTTTCCAGTTGAACTAAAGACTGAGGGGGGGACTACCTGCATCAACTTATTAAAAAAGCATGTTGTCATTTTATCTTGTTCTAATTCTTAGTGCAAATTTTGAGGCGTGTGGCTCGATTTTAACGGTTATTTTTTAAAGGCTAAATTTAAATGGCAAAGGAATATAATCGGCATACTTTGCTTTATGGGTTCAGTTAATCCAGTATATCGGGGGTCGAACAGTAAACATAAGTTTGTGTCAATAGTGGTTTCAGAAATATCGAACCAGAAACTGCAGCCTAGAAGACAAGCCTCTTCCTGGAAGATCTGTAGAGCTCGACGACGTCCTATAAACCTTGGTGGAATAAAATCCCATCGTAACTGTTAAGAAATAGAATCCGCCAAAGAAGAGTATAAGCTTTGATTAAAAAAGGACTCTGTTTATTTTAATTTTTAAAAATAAAAGCGATATTGTTTATTTTGATTTTTAAAAATAAAAGCGGTATTAGAAATTCACACTGCTGATGGGATGGCCCAGTAAGTTAGGAAATCTCCTCAAATGCACTACACTGTAATGACAAAAATAAGGCCACCTGTTTCCTTTGTGTAGCACAGTGTTTGTGAGGCAGTGCGATGATTAAATTTCTGTATTAAAGGAAATTTGACGAAAATGCCAGCGAGAAAAGACAGCAAACATTCCAGCCAAGAACAAAACAGGCAGGCGAGATTCCTATTTTCGCTGACACAAGTATCCAAAGATAAAGCATTTACCACATCTTTCGGAACGTGTCCCATTCCCCAGTCGTTCCTATTCTCGCCAGAAACGAAGCTTAAACACCTTCTCTTTCTCAAGGCCCGGCACCCGACTACATGAAATGGCTTTTAAACAATAACGCGGCTTGGTCAATGGTTGATTTATTTAGCGCTCCCTCCTGCAAGCTGTGTGAAAGAGAAACGTGTTCCGCTTTTCGGCAGCTATTTGATTGGAATCTTTAGAGAAAACTCAATCGCTGGCGGTACGTGATGGTATAGGCTGTGATAGTGCACACGTACTACTTACTTTTGATTACATTTTTCCTCCGAATAAAGGCTCACTGCCTCCAAAGAATACAAAAGCCCCCGGATCTTTTTGTTTGTTGCCATTTCTTTTTCGGTTAACAGTGATACGCAAAGAGGGAAACAAAGTGGTCTACGTATTTTATCACAGAGCCAGGTATAAAAGGAAGAGGTAAAAAAAAAAAAAAAAAGAAATGGCGCAAAAAGGTGCAAAAGAAAACAAAGGAGAGATTCTTTGATTAAAAGGTTCATAGAATTCGAAATTTAATTAAAAGATTCGCACAACCCAATAATCAGTGCAAACCAGCATAGATTAATTACATATTATTCCAGTTATGAAATCATATATTAAAATATTTTAAGTAAATGTTTTCATATGTACTTTTAATATCACTCCTTTTTGTCAAGTAACTGATGAACAATTCACATCATAAAAACTGCAAAGTTCTTGACATTTTACCCAAAAATTTGTTTTAGACTCAGGCTTAATTTACATATTGAAGCTGCAAAAATATTCAGCAGGTACACAAATAACAATTTGCCAGGTAAAAAATACAATTGCAAAAATTAAAGATAAAAACCGCTATGCTCTATACAAACAACGTGAAAGTGACAAATAAGGCTAAAGGATAAAAATAACAAAAACAATAGTTATTTAAGATCAGTAATAATTGTTAACAGTCAGGAGTTAAGAGTTCTTTTGTTAGATCAACTAAATAAATGTCGCAAATTGTTCCCTTATCGATGTATGTTAATATTAATTATATCCCACGGTTACGCTATATAGCTATATGAGGGAAATGTAACAACACTACAAGATTAAAAATACACATGCTTTCTGTCACAAATAATATGCATTCTTAACTCCCTCTGGTGTCTGTCATCACAAAAGTGCCGAATTTATCTGATGTTCAAAAAATGTTATCCTAGACATTATTTAAAATACGAAATTTCTCTAAATAAAGTACAGAAATTTATTATATACATAAATATTATAAAATTTATTTTATATATAATATTTATACATAAATATTATTTTTTAAACACAAGATTTAAATTTTTATGTTTTGCCCGTGAAGTTAAAAAATCAGTTAGTAAAACGAAATTAAATACAACCGAAAATATTGCTTGTAAATGAAACGTTTTCTGCTTAAAGTATAAACACAATCGACATTTCATCATATTATTTTTGCCATTTTTAACGAATCATAACCTAAATATTTTTACTCTAAGGATGCTATAAAACGCTAAATATTGTATTTATAGATTCCTCCTCCTCCCACACCCTCACAGTTTTCTATAAAATTCTCACTATAAGAAACTTAGAAATAAGACTCTAAAATGAAAATTTAAAGAAATAAAGCACTTAGCCAGCCTTTTCGAACACCATATATATGTAAATTCAAAATAAAAGTAATTAAAAGTAAATTTAAAAAACCAAGACTTGCGCTAAAGTTGCAAAGTAATAAACCAATAATTCACAATAAATTATAATAAGAAAACTTTCCATATACCATCTGCAAGAAACAGAAATTCAATTTAAAACTGATGTTTTAAATCGAACACCCTTATAGCAAAATTTCAGTTATAAAGATGAATAATACGAATTATTCAAGAATCATTCACAATACAAACGACGATATTCAATCCTTCAGTGATAAAAAACTTAACATAATTTCTAAAATCCTTTTGTTTTTTAAAAATTATTTAAATTCTAAAATTGTGAACGATATTGTGCCTTTCTAACATCTCGGCTAAGCAGTGTCCAATTTTTCCTTTAAAAAATAGAAGTAGAAATGAAATGGGGGGAAGGACCCCATGGAAAAATTTAATGTACTCATCAACAACCACTCGCCGATTTATCCTATTAAAACACCGTTTCAAATTCGGTTCTCGTTAAGTACAATTTACTGCAAATTTAATGAAGAAACAGAGAAAATTTACACATAATCGAAAACAAAACAGCTGGATCACGAATTCGATAATTTCAATCAGGAAAACATTCCCACTCTGCAAATGGACGAATCGCACAAAACATAGCATGTGCCACAGAGCATAGCATCATCATCTTGATGCACAGTAGTCAATCAGTGGCTTCGGAAGATTTTCCGCTAACCTCATAACCGCATCTCAACCCATAAATCGCCCGCCCCTCCTCCACCAAGATACACGGACGAGAAGACAATCAATTAATAGGAGTGCAAAACCTGAACGAGCATACGCCTAAAATGCAGGAGAATTTCATCGCCTCTCTCTGCGCGCCATTCCTGAGTTTCCGCAACCTCTGGCTCTTCCTGTTCGGACATTATCCTTAATGGACAACAACCAGATGGGACGGGAGAGTGGAGGGAGAAGAGATATCCCTGGTGCACCATTAACACCCCTCCCTCGCAGAGTTCCAGGTAAACTAGCACGTGCCTAGGTGCTGATGGAACTATACTGTTTCTAATCTTATCAAAACGGCAATTGTGGTCTGAGGCAGCCCAAACTACTGCAGCTATATTATATAATAGAGGAAACGAGCCTTCAACGCCTAGTTTTGCCTCTTGCGGGAAGGATATCAAAAATTGACAGCGGATTTCGTCCCTGAATGTTCCCACTACTGGCGAATTTTTCTTTTCTACAGGCGCCAAAAATGATACCTGGAGAGAAATAAAATAACTGGAAAGCTAATATGTAATTATCATCATGGCTACTTAAAAGCTAAACGCTTACAGTCGGCTAAAAAGTCTGAGTAAAAAGCAAGAACTGAAGTGTGGCGAATTTAAAATTATGAGTATCGTTTCAAAATATTATTAAACGTATTAATACCCCTTTAAGTATTATTACGTGTGCTAATGAAGTGAGAGCATTGTTTGAAAAGAGATTTTTCTCGTAAAACCTTAGTCTCTAAAAGTCCCTCTCCATTTGCTGAAAAGCGGATGTTAAAAACTTACAGAACATCTAAATTAGTTTCTTTCTGCACGTGAAGTGACGGTAGATAAGTATACGATGCGCATGCGCGCGCGCAATGAGCTTTATACAACGCATCGCCTTTATATTGATTCTACAATGCTTTAATCTTCAAAATATGATACTCAGCGACTTATGCAAATCGTTCAACAAGTCATTCCGAATCATAGTCAAGCTTGAAAGCATACTTGCTAATAAAACTAACTAATAAACAAACAATGAAATGTTAAGATTTTTTGCGAGACACACTTATTCCTATTATTTATAGGTCTATGTTTACGGCTGAAATAAGAAAAAACCAAACGTGCGAAATCAGCTAATTAGCTAGAGAATGCTAAACTTATATCGCCGACAGTACAATCAATCGTTTATCTGCAGCACACAAGTTCTTGTAACGTGCACCTAGAAAGATATAAACCGACTTCCAAAACGCTTTCTCCACTCTTTACATAAGCTTGAAAATCATTTAAACTTAAGGAGAACGAAAAGTACAAGTTCATCGCTCAGTACGCGAATTTATCAGATACTAAAAAGCATGCGCTTTTGCGCTAATACTACATTATCTGTTTTCCGTTTCACATATGCTTAGACTTTATACGACTTTCGGGCGTTCCCGGTTGTCGATTGGATGAAATCGTAGAACAATGGTAGAACAGGATTCAGTTCCGGGCGAACGGGCTGGTTGTATGAACGTTTTCGTGGACTCTTCCCATGTGTTGTAACATTGATACGATCCAATTTTCTATGTTTATGATGGTCTCTTATGGTGCAATATGTTAAAATCTTCCAAGAAGGCAACCATCCTCGTCAAGCAGAAAGCTTTAGTATTGTTACGGATTTTGTATTTATTTGGCTATTTATTTAGAATTGTAATTAAAATTGTTTTATTTCCCCGTGAAATGCAGCCCGAGACTTATTTGAAAAGAAAGTTGAGCGGGAAAAGTAAAAATACAAGAGCGCGTGCATTTAATATTTAATAAATAGATATCTCGTAATTGCACTGTTTTGCCATCCAGAAAAATCGAGAAAATAGATTTTACGAGAATATTCTCGTGGTAATTAAAAAGCTTATAAAAGCCGGATGAAAACATCTCAGCTCAGTTGTTGTTGTTTAAGCGAACTGTATTGTTCACTTAAACAATACAGCTATTGAATTGTAGCGAATTCGCTGAGAGATAGAATTATTTTCTCTGTACTTTGAGTTGTTTATATTCTAGTAGTTTAAAAATATAACTGCTGTGATACTGTACGAATATCTTTGAGGAAATATTTCAGCATTTTGTTTTATTTCTTGTGAAAAGAATAAATTTTATTAACTTTTTATCGCATTCAATCCATTACGAACCCGTACGCACGCAACAGTATGTTTTGCCATCATCAAATAATTTAAGGTAATCCGATTAAGAAAATTTCAATCAAATTAATAAATAAACCTTAGTTTTTAACGACTCTATATCAGGTTTGTAGAGCAGCATTTCTGGTCAGTGTAGCTGTATATGCACTGCGCAAAGCAATCAAGCTTCGCAATTAAAGTAATAAGAGATAGTAATCACGAAAAGAAGAAAGATAGTAATCATGAAATGATAATCATTAATGGCCTTTTCTACATGATATTCTTTTAACCCTCAACCCCAAGAAACTCCTTCAAGTGGTGAATTAAATTCTTCAATTCGTCTTAAAATCTGATTTCCTTGTTTAGTTCAATAGATGTTAAGGTAAATATCCTTTTACATCTGAAACAACTGACACAGTGCCCATACGCAAAATAATTTTCTGGTTACAGCGTTAACCGTACAGCGTCATTTGGTTTTCAAAAATGCGTTTTTTGTGAGTGAATTAATTTAAAAAAAAAAAAAAAAAAAAAAAAAAAAC
>KK112364.1:0-23586 GCA_000611955.2 Stegodyphus mimosarum
CAGAGAGGAGATAGAAAAGATTTAAATTAAAATAAACTTGGTTAGTTTAACTAAAACCTTACGCAGTTAAGTCCCGAAAGGCGTTGGCCGAGCCCTTGAGTTAAGTGGGGTGTCGTCAGTGTACAGTGCTGTACCACAAAGGAAAACCAGTGAACGTGCTCCCGGTTTTGTGAGCTAAGTGCTGAAAAACTACAAGTTGTTAATGTTGGAACTGTTGTTCCAACAATGGATGAGAATCTTCCTCCAACCAAATGGCTGGTTGCTGGAATTGCTAAGATATTTCCAGGCAACGACAAAAAGGTTATAGTCGTCAATTTACAGTTGCTAGACGAAAGTTTCCTTAGAAGAAGTGGGGGTCGTATATGTATTTTACCAAAACAATAGTTAGATTATATACGAGCATTATTATTGTAGTTGTGTTGTATTCATTGAGTTATAATTATTTTCATTTAGATTGTTAAACAATGTCATTGTAATATGTGTTTTTTTATTTTATTATTATTCAAGTATTTCAAAATTTGTTGAGACTTTCTCTTATCGAACTTTGCAATGTCAGCCAACACTGAATATCTTTGTAACAACAGAATATCTTGCGTTGTAATCGAAGTGAGAAGTTCTAAGATCTTGTCACAGACATGGCTGAGTAATAAACTGCAGCAGACTTTACACAAGTACAGAAATAAATAATAAAAAAAATTAAATAATAAAAAACATTACAAACAATGTTCAAAACAGTCAAAAGTACCGATAAAAATTAAAACTGCACAAAATTTTTCAAATGCAAGAAAGAATGTAAAACAATATTCCGTAATAAATTACCAAAGAACATACACCAAAAATGCATATGGTGAGCTTAATTAAAATTAATTAATAAATTTGACAATTCCAGCGCAGTTAAGTTTTAATAATGGAAAATTACAAAGAATTTAACCAAAGAAATGAAATTTACAAGTAAAAAACCCTAACTGTAAAGTTGTTTCTCCGCAGGGACCATATCTTTGCTGGATAAGCGTTTGCAGTTAAAATGGAAGACTGAAAGTACAGCTCCCAGAAAAGAACCAAAATAGGCAAATTGAAGGTAATAAATTAAAACAAAATACAGAATTAAGTTTATCGAAAACTTTCTTCGACGGAGCTACTTTGTTTGTAATGGACTTGTGATGTGCCAAAATTAATCAGTCTAAGATAATTTTGAAAAACGTATGTTTTCATTCGTCCTACCTTGTACTGCTTTGCCAGCTGAAGGAGACTGGTCACGTGATTTACTGATCGCTCCGATTTGTTTCTCGGAGTGAAAATAGGGAAGATGGGTAGCTGCGGATGAGTTTTGTTGTGCAATACAAAGAGTCTCTTGCTTAAATGTCGAGAAGAATGAATAAAAACAAACAACGTATAAAGGGGAGATGCATAAAATGGAAAATTACTGAACAAAAAATCAGTTTAAAATTATCACAAGAATAACATACACACACAGAGAATAAAAAACACATCTATAATAAACTTTTAGAATTTATTTTAACGACTGTAAGCTAAAATAATTGCTGTAAACATGTCTGAAAAATTAATTACACTAATTATTTACATTAAAAATTAATTATTTGCATAGAAGTCTTTAAAATAGTACAAAATTAAAGAATTTCTTACTTTGGGTTTCATTAAGCAATTATGCAAAAACAATAATAAAAATATTTCAGTTGGAAATTTAACCTTCGTTCTCTGTCGAATCGTCATCATCGTTCAAGGAAATAACTAAAGAGTCGCACATTTCTTCAAGTATACCATCTTTTTCCCAGTAAGCGTTTTCCAAGCTTTCTACGTGTGCGCAATAGTTCTTCCATTTTTCAATTGTAACATTTTCTATAGCATGTTCAGTAAGCTTTAAAAGTTTTTCCATGTTTATATCTGCCGTTATGTTTTTTGCACGAATAAAATGTTTGATATCTGCCCAAATATATTCTATAGCATTTATGTCACAGTGATATGGTGGCAGTCTCAATGCTGTGAATCCATGTTCTTCTAACATGACATCAAATTTATACGTTTTTTTCGGTAGCAAATGTTCTTTAACAATGTTCAACAGTTCGATCTTTCGCATATTAGGTGAGTACAAAATATTGTTTGAAATAAGCCAATCCATTACACTCTGCTTATTATGAGATGAATTTGGGGGCTTGTTCAGTTGCACTGTCTATTACAACAATTGAATCCTTTCGTAAATTCGGAATCAATTTTTCTGTTGCCCATTTCTCAAATATATACGAATTCATTTGCCCGTGGTAATCTCCTGTGCTACAATTAGCTTTATAAATTAAATTTGTGTTTGGAATAAATCCATGAGCAAAAATATCAAACAAAAAACACAAAAGTATTAGACAATAATTACTTGTGACTTATACAACGATCTTGAGATGGAAAGAACTAAATTTAAACAAGCGCAAAAGGGAGAAGCTAAGAACACTCCGAGATTACTGAAGGAAATTCCAAGCAAGTGTATTTTTCAGTCCCTCCAGACCTTCCTTTCTCCCCCTTGGCTTGTTCTATTTTCTTGGCAGCGCGCCAAACCCAGTCTCTCTCGCTTGGGCAAGCAGTATCATGGTAAGAATTGAACTCTTAAGCAATGACAATGTTGTAATATGTAACATATGGAGGCAACATTTTTTTAATTAAAGGAACCGCAATGCATAAAACATAATTAAAAAGATCATAGAAAGATATTTAGACTTAATTTGTTCTTGTTGAAAGGATACGGTGGCAAAATGGCTCTGATGACTACAAGACATCCCGAGGAGGACAAACTGGGGGAAAAGTTGCTCGATGGTTCGTCGAAATTAATCTTAAAAAAATTAATAAATTGCTAAGAATTGTCTAAAATGCATAAATATTATTCAAAGATTCGTCGAACATCTTATCATACCTTTTGTTCATGTGAGTATTGCGAGCTTATAAAATAAGATCGTTTGGTTTTTATTTGATGGCTCATCACTCCGCTCCAACCGGAAGTATAAGGTACTTAATCTGTAATTTATGGTTTTGGAATGTTTCTCTTTAGTACTTGTTGCGTGTGGCAACTAAACTAGTGTTGAATAGAACTTCGTTCTTGTGACAGCCGTGTGGAATGGCTTGCTATGTTGTAGTAATTTTCGCATTATTAGAATAAGTGTAATTAAATAAAAGTGAAAAATATACAGTCCAATTGCTTTTGTGTTTCATTTTGAGTACCAGCCGCGCTAAACTGTGTTAAGTTGTCAGGACTGAATTTCGGTGCATATTCTTGGCAAACATCTTCGTGAAAGTACTTGAGCTCTGATCTTGAACAGGGAGTTGAATGCAGCTATGTTCTGAGGTAGAATATTGTGATTAAGTGGTAGAAGAACTGCACGTGAAAGGGATTTAAAATCCTCTTTTATTAAACCACAATTATTTACAGCCACTTCCCAACTCCGGAGTGATGCAGAAAATAACGACCGCCACTTGGGTCTAAACTGAACAATCAAATTTAAATATAAACGAAAACAAATTAGAAATTAAATAGTCGTTGCTCACAGAGCTATAACGCGAGGTTGGCCTCTAAACTAAATGGTGCGTAGCAAGGTTTAACTAATACTGACGCACTTAGAATTATTTCAACAAGTAATAACGTAACAGCGCTACGGCTTAGAATTTAAATACTAGCTAATCAGGCGAACGTCGAATAGAGTAACAATGGTCTGAGACTAAAAGCTCTCTCACACTGAAAGGTTTCGGAAGGACACTGAAGGACCTTTCGTTTAAATAGAACTTGGCTCCACTTCAAATTAGCATAAAGCTGAAACGCACGCTTATTCTAACGGGAAGTTGAAATGAGAACAGATAGAAAGAGTCAAATTAAAAAAAAGCTTTGTTAGTTTAACTAAAACCTTACATACTTGAAACCAGAATTGGCAAAAGTTGAACTACTGTGGTCCAAAAGGACCATGTTGAAACTTGCAATTCTAGAAATACTCAAAATTTAACTCATCTAAACTTAGGCCAACCTTTACAGAAAAATAGTTCTTGGACAATTTACAGACGAAAACTTGATTTGTACATAACACTTCATATGTTTTCAGTACTATGTTACAGCAAAATCTGGAAGGAAAGAAATTTTAGTATAACATAATAACAGTAAGTTCTAGGTAACAGGCTAACGTGCATTGATGGCATAATACCATTTGTTACATTTTATCAAACTTAACAATTGCATACCAATCACGAGATACAATATGTACGTTAAATTTCTAAGTTTACAGCAAGTGCTTCATATTCTTTTTCTTAAAGTACTTTTTTGAAACATCGCATTACACTGAAATAATAGTCTATAGACTAAATCGCGTTTTTCCTTTTACCGACTTTTCATTCTAGGATTTTACAAGTGTTTCGACAAAGCATAATACAAAATCATTTAGTTAACATTTTTGCAGCAATTCATTGCTTTTACAAAACTAATATATTCACAATGCTTCAGAATCTACTTTACAAACATTAAGTAATTTTAAATCTTTGCTGAAATTCAATTTTAAACAAAAACATTTTTCAAGATAAGTAATCATTTATCGCCCACTTGGCGTAAAACTCAACATCGCTTGAGGTAAAAAGAGACCCTGCAACTTGCAGTAACACTCGAAAATTAACTAAACGTTGGAATAAGAAATGCTACTTATCTTATTGTGGTCAGCCATCCTTTTCTTGGCCCAATCCTTGAACGTTGGTTAGAGTGTAGCTTGGGCCAGTCTCCTTGACTTTGGTTGTTGACCATTTCCAGCTTGTTGCTCATCTCTCTTTCGTTTATATGTCCCTCTTTCCATCCTGGGGTACTTGCGCTGGAGAGGAAGGTGATCCGCTCGACTTTTGTTCGGCTGGGCCCTTTGCTCCTGGGCCCTCGTTCGTCGCTGCTCCTGGCTCTGATGTATTCGGGACGTTGATCCTCAGCCTGCAACCGAGGCTGCTTGCTTCTCAGATCCTTTCCGATGTTTCCGCTGTCCTCTTGGCTACTTTCGGTTGTCCTTCCCCATTGTGCTTTGGTCTTTTGTAACTTGTTGAACTTGTATTCTCCGACTTCTTTCTTGTATATCCACCTCCACTTGTGGTTTTTCGTTTCTTATTTCTTCTACTTTGTTGAAGGGGGCTTTCTTTTTCTGGCCTTTCGTTGCCATTGTTGCTTTTGTTGCCATTGTTTCGTTCCATTTTATTACTGTTGTAAAAGAGCTTAATTTGGTCCGCATTCGCAGTAATTTTCTCGCCGTCGTTTCTCCTTAATACTACTACAGTATGTGTAATTTTGTCGACAATTTTCCTCTGGAGCATTTCTTAAAGCATGTTTTACTTTTAAATCTTCATCTCCGATGTTATAATTCACCTCTCTTCTCTTTTTATCATAATAGTATTGTTGTTTCCTTTGGGCTATTTCAGCATTTCCTTTCGCTTCCCGTATCAAGTTCTGGATATTTCTCATTTTAAATTATTCTGCCCTTTCATGGACAAAGAAAAGTTTATCTAAGAGTGTCGAAATCTTTCTTCCAAGAAATAGTTCAGCGGGTGTTTTTTGTGTTGTGTCGTGTTTGGCAGTTCTAAGGGCAAATGCAAATTCATTTATATGGGCTATCCCAGGTAGAGTGATAATTCTTAACGTAACTTCGAATGATTTTCACTACATTTCTATTAACCCGTTCCGCTATGTTTGACTGCGGACGATACGGAACCTTCTTTAGGTGACGTATGCCCAGTTCTGCACACATTTCCTCAAAAATATTACTAACACATTGGGGACCATTGTCGGAAATAACTTTTAGGGGCGCCGCGTATTTTAAAATATACTTATTTAAAATTGAATCTACTACAATTTCTGCAGACGCGCGTTTTAACGGAATCAATTCTAACCATTTGCTAAAATGATCCACTATAACTAAAAGATATCTGCTTTTGTTAACTTTACTTCTAGGATAAAGTCCCAATAAATCGATGCCTATTATTTGATTTGGGAATTCTGATTTAACTCTATTTAGGAACTCGGCCGGGCGGAAATTAACATAATTATTTAATTGACATGTTGGGCACGACTGGACATACGCCCTAGTAAACTTTTGCAGTTCTGGAAAGAAAACTGCCTCGCGAACTGTTTGGACAGTTTTTCTTATGCCCAAATAGCCCGAAATGGCCGAATCGTTCAACTCCTCTAATACATTCAATCTAATGCTAGCTGGGATAACCGGTCTAAACGCATGGTTTTCTAAAGGTCCGTCAATTATTTCCTAATTTGCGGCCCTATTTCTTATCGGCACAATATCCGGATGACTGAAATTCTCAGGGTCGGCCAAATAATTGTATATATTTTTGAACTCCGGATCTTTTCCGAGTTCGGCTATTACTGTTTCACGAGAATCTAATACTTTGGATGTCAGCATGGCTATTCTAAGCGTATTCCCATTTTCATTCAAATTAATTCTGCTTAAAGCATCTACCACAACATTTTGCTTTCCCGGCGTGTGTTTAATTACTAGATTATATTCTTGTAATTTAAATGCCCACCTTATTAATCTGGGTGATAAATTTTTCCCAGAGTAGAGTCTGGTGACCGCAGCGTGGTCCGTGTGTACAGTTAATGAAGAACTTCCAAAGAAAACACGAAATTTATGCACTACTGATAACACTGCGAGAGTTTCCCTTTTTGTGGCCGAATAGTTTCTCTGGGTTTCATTTGACGTTCGACGGAAAAAGGCCACGGGTTGCCCATTCGGACAAAGCACTGCCCAAATCGCAAAATCTGAAGCGTCCGTTGAAATTTCTAGTCCTTTATCCCCCTCCGGAAATTTTAAGACGGGAGCTTGAGTCAATGCTTCTTTCAGTTTCTGAAATGCCAAGTTGGCTTCTGCTAACCACGAAAACCTAGCTTTCTTCCTTTTCAACTTTAGCAGAGGCTCAGCTATTTTGGCAAAGTCTTTAATGAAGGACCGATAGTATGAACACGTACCAAGAAACGACGCTAACTTCTTCGCTGTTTTAGGAACAGGATAATTTTAATATCTATTATCTTTGACTGATTCGTTTCGATTCCATTCTGAGAAATTTAAAACCCTAAATAACGTAACTCTTTTGCTGCAAATTTACATTTGGACGCATTTATCTTCAAACCAGCTTCATTTAACAATAAAAACACTTTTCTGAAATCTTGTAAGTGTTGTTCTAGACTACTACTGGTAATTATAATATCGTCTTAATATATGAACGTACTTTTACCAAGGACCGGTCTTAAGACGATGTCCATACATCTTTGGAAAGTTGCCGGCGCGCCGGATAAACCAAAAGGCATCCTAAGAAATGCGTACGTACCAGACTTAGTTATGAAGGCGGTTTTGGGGACATTTTCGGGTTTTACCCCAATCTGAGAATAGCCACTCCTAAAATCTAATGTGGTCATATACTTTGTAGAGGAAATATTTCGAATTATCTCTTCGATTATCGGCAGAGGATATACGGGATATTTTGTGACGGAATTTAACTTGCGATTACCTATATGAAAACGCCACCGCTTCGGGTGCGTAATCGGATAATCATTATTTTTCTTGCCTAAAACTACTGGGCTAGCATAACTGCTAGAAATCAGCGTGATGATTTTATTTTTCAGCATCTCCTTGATATAGTATTCAATTATTTCTTCTTTTACCTTATGATATCGATATGCTTTTTGCCTTACTGGCTGAGCGTCCCCCGTTTCTATTGTAGGGTTTACGACCTGCGTAAAACCCGGTACATCGCTAAATAAATTTGAAAAGTCACTAACCAACGACTGAAGTTTTTCTTGCTCTTCTGCCAGTAAGTGCTGCACGTCCAGCTGCTGGGGCTTATTTTTCTTCATTTCTACTGGTTTCCTCGACAGGATCAATTCTCCTACTTCAAAATCCAATTTCGCTTCTGCCAATCTAAACAAATCCACACCCAGAATAATACATGTTCGCAGGTTTTGCACAATATAAAATAAAATTTTTACCTGCTCGTCGTTGATACGCACGAAAAGTAGTACTTTCCCTAAGCATCTACACTTCTTTCCTTGGGCCGCTATGACATTCGTGTCTCTTGCACTAAAAATTCTCTAATGGCGAAAGTGCTTCTTGAAAAACCTTTCCGAGATAAAACTACTTTCTGCTCCTGTATCCAACAGAGCCGTCGCCGGTATGTTGTTAATTAAAACTTCAATCTTCGGTAAACTCAAATTTTTCCCGACCATGGTGTTTAAATTAATTGTGGAAGGGTTTTGCGCGACTTCGGAGTTCTTCACCTTCCTCGAAGAAATCCATCTTAGGTTAAATTCTTCCTATTCTGGTTGCCTTCGGCATCTTTGCTCGTTTTTCGATTGAAGTCTCGTCGTTCGCCGCTCGATTTAGGAGATACCTCTTTCTTCGGCCGTTGCTTCGCCTTGTTCCCGTAACTCTGGTTTTGCTTCTGCTGGGGTCTTGGCGAACTCCACTGACTTCTTCGCTCAAACTGGCGACGTCGTTCGTTGTCTGCTGCTCTTCGGCTTTCAAATTGTACGGCGAGTTCAAATAATTTACCTAACGTCGTTGGGTTTCTTAGCTAGATGAAATCTTGAACTTGGGGCAGTAGCCTAGGAAGTATAATTTGAATAATTTCAGGATCCGGGCGACTTCCATACAAAAGCTCGAAAACATGGATTTTTTTAAGATAAAATTTGACAAATCTTCTATCTTTTCCTGATAGCGACTAAAACGTTCCGCATCCAGTCTGGCTCGATCTCGTACTATAGGAAATGCTTTCACCAAGGAATTTTTAAAATTTTCATAAGTGTATGTGGGGCTTTCCGGTTCCCCCAAGAGATTCTTTCCGATACACTTGAACCAATTTAGCGCTTGGCCCTTCAAAGCGCTGGTGGCAAGAGTGACTTTCTGAAATTCGTGAACTGGATATAACATGAAGTGGGCATCTAGCTTTTCCAGGAAATTAATGACGACTGACTTGCCGTCAAAACTTACCGCTGGCTTCATGGCTGCCCGCGTGGTTTCTACAATGTAGCCAAATCCTTCTAGGCCAGGAGGTGGTATCTCAGGGTTCTGCACAGGTACTGCAGGTATCTCAGGTTCCTCTTCTTGTCTTTCCGGCTATCCTCTCATTTTTCTTCGGGCGCCAGAGCCAGGACTGAGTGTTCGGCGCATATTCTTGGCAAACATTTTCGTGAAAATACTTGAGTCCTGATCTTGAACAGGGAGCTTAATGCAGCTATGTTCTGTGGTAGAATATTGTGATTAAGTGGTAGAAGAACTGCACTTTAAAGGGATTTAAAATCCTCTTTTATTAAACCACAATTATTTACAGCCATTTCCCAACTCGGGAGGGATATAGAAAATAACAACCGCCACTTGGGTCTAAACTGAACAATCAAATTTAAATTTAAACTAAAACTAATTAGAATTTAAATAGTGGTTGCTCACAGAGCTATAACGCGAGGTTGGCCTCTAAACTAAATGGTGCGTAGCAAGGTGTAACTAATACTGACGCACTTAGATTTACTTCAATAAGCAATCACGGAACAGCGCTACGGCTTAGAATTTAAATACTATCTAGTCAGGCGAACGCTGAATAGAGTAACAGTGGCCTGAGACAAAAAGCTCTCTCCACTGAAAGGTTTCTACCTTTCGTTTAAATACTACTTGGCTCCACTTCAAATTAGCATAAAGCCGAAACGCGTGCTTATTCTATCGGGAAGCTGAAATGAGAACAGATAGAAAGAGTCAAATTAAAATAAAACTTTGCTAGTTTAACTAAAACCTTAGAAAGTAAGCACCACCTTTTCTATACTTCATTAAAGTTATAGGATTTTACTGTAACTGGAAACTGTCTTGCACACCCTGCTAGACTGCTAGCAAGTTATCGCTGATTCTGAAACAATCAAAAAGTAGAAGAAGGTTAAAATAACTTTTTTAGCTAATCTTAAAGTGGGAGATAGGCACAGTTTGTGCTACAAACGAACTTCCTCTACCTTGCGGGTATTTGAATAAACAAAATAGAAAGTTAAATTTCGATGTAGGTAATTTAGTCAGAACAGTATATACATAAAATATATTACTTGAGCTGGCTCAGATAGGTTTTTAAGAGGCCGCCTAGCAGGACACTAAAACCGAAATACAATTTAAGTAGAGCACTTTGCCGTGTTAAGTAACTGCAAAATGCAGCTGCCAAAAGCGCTAATCTAATCATTCAAACCCTCAGCTTAAATACAAAATAATTTGCATCCTGGTGAGGACTATAGAAAGCAGAAGTTAACAGGAAAAGCTTAAATCACAATAATTTGTTAATTTACATAAAATACCTACAAAGTCTCGCTCTGTTATTCCGGGCTATGGATTTAGATATGTTCCGAAAAGATACTAAAATTTAAACCAAATTCAATGCATTCACAGAAACACATTTGAAATTTTTTAATCCACAGAGTACACTTTTATTTAGTTATTATTAGTTATTATTATTATTAGTTAGGAGAAGAATATGTCATTAAAGATACGTCGACACGTTTCTTCACCAGCGGGGCCTTTGCCGCGTCTCTTATTTTCCTTCCTCGGTAGTCGCGCTCACAAGACGATGAATTGTCGCTGTGAAATATCACAATTTCTATGATATTTCGGCTTCAAAATATTGAAACATCAAAATTTTTTATATATCGGCTTCAACTTGCTGGTATTTCAAAATACAAAAACTTGGATCCTACGAGAAGATTCTCTATCTAGTTGGGCTGGACCTTTCTCCTATGAAGGAAATGAATAAATGATTATAGTTTCCACATCTTGCTGATCACGATGACATATATATTTGATATATAAAATGTTTTACAGAGTGGCTGATTTTCTTTTACGTTTAATGGAAAAATATTTGTCTGAGTACGTGTTCGCGACACGAGTTTTTCATGGTAGTATTAGACTCTGACAATCTCGGTTCTGGGAACAAAAATTACACAAGCTCGGAGCATACAATCCAAAAGGGTAGATACTGTCCCGAAAGGTAGTGACGTCAGCCACTCGAGTGAGTAGAGTGACTACCAGTCTGTTCTTCGGTTTCTTAAGCTCCACATTCTTCATAGTGCGTCTAAGAGATAAATCCTAGCGCCTATTTGGTTTGGTTCTGCGGTGAATAGAAATTTCAGTCCATACTCCGTGGGAATGGAATGCTCGGAGAGGTGCGGTATAAAAAGAGTTCGGAGCTTGCAAGACTCTGGAGCTTGCAAGACTAATCTCCCGTCTAATACGGAGAGCAGAATAAGGTAAGCACCCGTAGTTGCTTGAATGATAGCAGGAGCGTGTAAAAGAAGCGGGCGCAACCCGCCCCGCCTAACCAAAGAAGTTGGTCGTATGATCATAACAGGCTACTCCAGAAGGAACAGGTATAAAAATTTGATTGATGCTTGGTAATGTGCATCGGAAAGCTTGTTATGGCGAAGAAAGAACAATAAGAACTACAGTCTCGGTTGCCACCTCTACGGTTTTAACCGAAGACTCCAGTTTTAGTGCAAAATTACGGAATCCGGTTTTATAAACTGAATCTCCTGGTTCAATAATAATTTCTAGTACATGAATTTGATAAGTGTATTTATTTTTATGTAGACAGAGGATAAAATTTTATAATATTTTTTATTTGGCTTGAATCAGAACTTGTCAACAATTCAATTCGTTTACCCTCTGTGGAAAATGTTGTTGGAGTCTTCTCACAATGTGGTAAAATGAGTCATTAAAAACGAATCTGAGCTTCTTAATAAACTTGTGGGGTTTTACTTATTTAATTCCAATGTTCTATCTTAGAACCCCACAAACACTAGCAAGCGAATAATCGCTTAGTGTGTGAACAAACATGTAAGACTTAAGAAGGGCTAACTACTCTTTATTTCTCAGAATAAATATAACCAACTCCGAACTCGGAGTATACACAAAGCCTCCACTTGGGCTTGAACTTAAATAATAATTAATTTAAACTAAACTAAGCTTAACTAAAGCTACCTGAAAGATATAGTCGCCCTAAATATTAATGGGCCCTAAACATTAATTAAATCTGCGAAGCCAAGCAAGGGCCTAAAGTATGGCCGAGAGTAGTATCCTAAGAGAGAACGTAGCCAAAAGGCAAACGCACGCTAGTCAGGAAAATCAGACTCTCTCTCTTGAAGTCGGCGTAACATCGACTTAAATGGTACTCTTACTCATTTCCATTAACTGAGTTTCTGAAATTACATTCTGGCAAGAAATTGTAAGCTGAAATTAGAATAGATAGGACAGTTGCATAACTTAAAATAACTGTTAGTAAAATTAGGATAAACTTTACATCTTTCCCTGCCAGAACTTAACTACTCGAATAATAAGGTCTCAAAACGACTTTGTTTAAGAGTGTAAATTCTACAAAACTCTTTCTCATCAAAGTTTTAAACCTGTAGCAAGTGTGCTTTCTTGAATTCACCATTAAAACTTTTCCTGTTTAGGGCCAACTTTACACAATATCTAAAGCTATACTAAAACTAAGAATTTTACATTCATATTTTACAAATTGACTTGGACAAACATCTGCTTCTCTGTTTACACCGTCTTGGTCCTTTCATAAATTATCTGGAAGGAAACTATGTTAGTCAAATTTTTCACAAGCCATTTTATTTTGCCTACCATTATCCTATTATTGAAATTATTTTGGCCCTCAAACACTTTCATTCATTACAAACTTTTAATCTTCTTCCACGCTCTCCAGAATCCCACGCTCTACAGAATTTCTGAGTGAAACGGGCTTTTTGTTGTTGTATTTCCGCGAAGATACACTACCAACGACCCAACAGCTACGATTTATTAGAAACTAGACATTCCAGACCTCAGAAGATTCCTTAAATACAAAGCTGGTTCTAATGTTTCTAATGTTCTAATGTACTTGCAGAGAAGCTTAATTTAAATTCTTAAGCCTAGAGAGCCTAACTGTAAACACATTCAATATATACTTTCATTCAATTCATATCTTATACAAGGTATTTAGAGTCATACTTGACAAAAACTTACATTGGTATAAGTTTAACTTTTACAATAGTTTAAAGCTGACATTAGCATTTCTACACTTAATAAAACATTTTAACATTGCAATATTTTAAAATTCATTTTACATTCGTTATAGTTGCTATACAAAATTTACAAAGTTTCGCTACAATCTTTTTTTAAGTTAAAACACTTGAAGTCTTTCGACTAAACATATTCACAAATTAGATTCTCGTAACTTGAGAAATCTCAAAAGAAAGGTATGTACAAAATAAATTCTCGCCAACTTGCGAATTCAAAAATCTTGCTTTAGACAGTATTTAGCAACTTAAAACACACGACATAAATCGAACTTTCGATGCAAAATAGAAATCAAGGAAAATTTTCACTTATCTTTTTTTGTTTCTAAACTCCTCCATTCTTTTGCCGCAATCTTCTTGCCAAGTTGGAGATCTAAAACCTTGAATTCTCATTCTTCTCCGGCGGCTGGTTTTCACTTCGGGCCCTTCCTTTCTCTTCGTTCCTCGGGCGTTGAATCGGCCTGCTGTTCTCGTTGGTTGAGCGTTCTGGAACTCTGGCTTCCTCTTTGCCTTGTAATATCCAGATCTTCCTTCGGAATCTTTCGATCTTTTCTTGGTTTTGCTGGTTTCCTAAAAAGGAATGGATCTTGCCTCATCGAGTCGTTTTCTTTTCGTAGATCTTAGCTGCCATGTTCCTGTGGCTTCTTTCGAAGAAGTTGGCTTCATTCCTGGAGTTGAACGTTTTCTTTGATTGTTCTCCATGAGCCTTTTCCGCTTTCCCATCGGCGCTGCCTTCTGTTCAAGGGGAACTTTTCTCTGTTTTGTTTTCTTCATTCTCGCTGGGCCTGAACTTATGGGTGCTCTTGCGTTCGCTTAGCGGTACTTTCTTCAGTGTTATCCGCTTGTTTTCTTTTTGTTGCTGGGGGATCCCTGCTAGGCGACGGCGAAATCCATATTCTTGGCGCGCTGCCAGGAACCTGCAATAGATCTTTTAAAGCTAGAAATTCCATACGATTATAGTACGGTTTCAGCTGGTCCCTGTTAGCAATTGTTTGCCGTCCATTTTCCGCTTTAAATAAACCGTAGAAAATTTAAATTTCTCGATAATGAAAGGCCCCTCAAACCTGGGCTCGAATTTGGCAACCCTATTTTCGGGTGCTGATGATAAGGCATGCTTAATTTTTGGTACTTTTTGCCCTATCGTATATTCTATGTCACGCCTCTTTCTATCGTAGTAGATTTTCTGTTTCAACCTTGCCGCATCAGAATTTTTGATGGCCTCATTAATAATTTTATGGATATCATTCAATTTAAACTTTTCCTGTCTTTGTTGAAAGAAAAATAGCTTATCCAGTGGCGTTTAAATATTCCTTCCTAGTAATAATTCTGCGAGGATTTTTTGTGTGGCATCATGTTTTGCTGTTCTCAAAGCAAAGCCTAATTCATTCACACAGCTGTCCCAACGGTCATGATAATTCTTAACATATCCTCGATTAATTTTAACTACATTCATATTTACACGTTCCGCAATATTTGATTGCCGACTATAAGGTACCACTTTTAGATGGCGTATACCAAGGCCTGTACACAGATTTTCAAATAAATTACTTACGAATTGCCTACCATTATCTGATATTACTTTTACTGGGGCCCCGTATTTTAAAATGTATTTATTTAGAAACGAATCTGCTACTATTTTTGTTGAAGCCCGTTTAAGGGGAATTATTTCCACCCATTTTCAGAAATGATTCACAATAGTTAACAAGTATCTATTTTTATTAATCTTTGTTCTAGGGCCCACCAGCGGCCGAGCGGTAAAGACGCTGAACACTGGTAGTTCGGTCCGAGGTTCGAATCCCGCGAACGGGCTGGCTGCATAGGTGTTTTCGTGGTTTTCCCCATGTGTAACGTGCATACAAGCCAGTTCCCCTTAGAAAGTCCTCCACGAAGGCATCCCTCCCTTTAGGCAGATAGCCCTCGTGTGCTTTGCCATAATTGAATAACCTAACCTAACTTAACATTTGTTCTAGGGTAGGGACCAAGCAAATCAATGCCAACCAATTCACTTGGGAAAGTGGTTTTTATGCTATTTAAGTACCCGCCCGGGTTGTAATTAACGTCGTTAATTAATTGACACAAGTGACATGACCAACATACGTCGTCACAACTTTATATAACTGCGGAAAATACACCGCTTCGCGGACCCTTTGCAGCATTTTCCTAACCCCGAGATGGGCTCCTAATTTCAAGTCATGGAGCTCCTCTAGAATACTTATGCGTAGACTCATTGGGACTACCGGACGCAATTCTTGATTATCGTTGGTTGTTTTCGTGTAAAAGAGCAATTTATCGATAATTTCATAAAGGGCCACACTATTGGGAATAGCCGTTAAGTCTACATGTTCAAAATTTTCGTTATCTTCCAGATAAGCGTAAATGTCTTTAAATTCTGGGTCCGTTTTTAATTCGGCAATTATTGCTTCCCGGGATTCAATTATTTTTGCAGTTAGCATCGTACATTTAATTGTATTTCCGTCTTCATCGATTTTTATTCCTGATAGTGCGTTCACAACTACATTTTCTTTCCCCGGCGTACGTTTGATTACTAAATTAAACTCTTGCAGTTTTGGTGTCCAACGCATGAGCAGGGGCAAAAAATTTTTAACGGAGTATAGGCGACCAAGTGCCGCGTGATGTGAATACACAATTATTGGGACACTTCCAAAGCACACACGAAATTTTTGCACCGCTAAAAGGACCGCGAGGTTTTCCCGCTCAGTTGCGGTTCAATTTCGTTGAGTTTGATTAAGCGTCTTGCTAGAAAAAGCTATTGGCTGGCAATTTTGGGAAAGAACTGCTCCAACTGCGTAATCTGACATGTCTGCTGCAATTTCCAAATTTCGATCGCCTTCCGGCAATTTAAGAACAGGGGCGTTTATTAAGGCGTGTTTCATTTCCTCAAACGCCGTGTTCGCATCCGCTGTCTGTGTGAACCTAGTCTTTTTTCGTTTAAGCACTAACAAGGGTTCAACTATCTTTGCAAAATCTTTAATGAATACTCTATAACAGGAACACATTTCCAAGAAAGGATGATGATTTCTTAGCCGTATTATAACTTTTGATCGCTAAAATTTTAGAGTTGTCAGTTTCGATGCCATTTTTCGAGATTTTATAGCCGAGGTACCTCAATTCCTTAGCGGCAAATTTGCACTTTTTAGGATTAATTTTCAGCCCCGCCTCATTTAATAATGTAAAAACTTCCACTAAATGTTTAATGTGTTCCTCTAGGGTTTCGCTTGTCACAATAATATCATCGAGATGAGGTAAATGACTGTGCCTTTGCTCAAGACTGGTCTTAAAACAATATCAATAACTTTTTGAAAATGTAGCCGAAGCTCCGCTTAAGCCGAACGGCATTCTCAAAAAGGCATACACGCCTGACTTTGTAATAAAAGCTATTTTTTCGACATCCTCGGGTTTTACTGCAATTTGAAAATAACCTGACGTCAGGTCTGAGGTTGTCATATATTTAGTCGACCGAATTTTTCTTATAATTTCATCTATTTTCGGGAGGGGATATGTGGAGTATTTCGTTATGCTATTTAATTTTCGGTAAGCAATAGCGAATCTCCATGCGTTCGAATCTGCGGGTGGCAGTCCATTCTTCTTTCTACATAAAACTACAGGACTAGCATAGGGGCTGGTACTTGTCGTAATTATCTTATCCTCGAGCATTTTCTTAATGTGTTGCTCGAGAATGTCCTCCTTCACCCGATCATATATGTACAGTTTTGAACGAACTGGGGGCTTACTAACAGTGTCGATGCTATGAGAGACAATCTAGCAGAAGCCAGGTTTTTAATTGAATAATTGAGAAAATAATTCTTACCAATTCTTGAATTTTTTTCTTTTTCTCCTTCTTCGAAGTGTTTTAAATTCATCTCCGGGACTGCCGTTTTTCCTTCTTGAATTTTGTCCATCTTGACCTGTAAGGTAGAATCTTTAAAATAAATTTTTGCGCTAGCTGCGCGTAAGAAATCAACCCCCAATATGACTGCGGTTAATAAATTCTTTACTACTAGAAAACTGATTTTCTGAACCTCATTTTTTATTTGAACATGCAGACTCACTTTTCCCAAGTAGACAAACTGTTTGCAGCAATCACGCGTTATCCGGTTGTCTTAAACCGTCTATAAAGACGAAAATGCTTTTTAAAGAAATCCTGCGACAGGAAGCTTCATTGAGCCGAGGTATCCAGTAAGTCGGTCGTAGGGACGTCGTTTAGTAGTATCTGGATTTCTGGCAAGACCAAATTTTGTACGACTACCGTATTCAGTTTGATTTCTGAGGGATTTACCTTCTCACACGGTGACTTAGACCATTATTAATAATTATTAATAATACATTTCAATTAAGGCCCACCAGTGGCTGAGCGGTGAAGTCGCTGAACACTAGTAGTTCGGTCCGAGGTTTCGGTTAGCAGTATGGGCGTTTTCGGGGTTTTCCCTATGTGTAGAATGTATACGAGCCAGTTTTCTTTGTGAAAGTCTTCCACGAGGCATCTCTTCCCTCAGACAGAGAGCCCTGGAGACTTTGGCACAATCACGGAAAAGTAAACCAAACGTTTCAATTAATACAGAGACTATTAAAATCTAATACAATCTGCTGGCTGTTTGAGTTGGTGCCAAAGAAAATGCCCTATATTTGGGAGAATACAGGAAACTTCAGCTTTTTCTTTTTTTCCCTCAAAAGAATATATGAAATAGAAATTCTAAATATTTGCTAACCAAAGCTAATTTAGCATCTTCGGTGAAGGTGGACAGTTTATAATCGGAACATAATACCTGAAAAAATATTTCAGAGGTCTAGCAATATAGACTGAGAAAAGGGAATCTGTGGTACGAGATGCGCACTTCCTCTGTTAAAACCGCAGTCTCAAGTTCATTCATCTTATAATTATTCTACTATTTACATTTAATTTTCTATCGTTTTTACGAAACGAATATAAGATGCTGAAGTGCCCGCAAAATTAGAAGTAAGATACAAAAGCCTCAAATTTTTTCTTTTTGTAACAACTAATTTCGCCCATTATTATGAACGCTATTAATGCTTCATTACTTTTGAGACATAGATATTGCATTAAATTACACGAAAAATATCATAAATAAAATTTTACTTCTTCAGCGTATTAATTTGTAAATTCTGACATCATTTTGATTCAGAAAGCGTAAGATATATGCGGTGAAACCTCTCACAGCAACCACCTTTGAAAATTACCACTATTACTTCCGCATGAATAAATAATGGTATTGAATATTATTGATAGTTATGATCTTCAATTTGATCACCTACATAAAAGACAAGAATCTTCTAAAACCGTGGATAGTCGTCTTAGACTGAAACTATCGGAAACCAGTACTTCTATTTGTGCTCCTGATTAGTTAGAGATTGCTTTTATTTTTCAGTCATAACCGAAGAAAAGTGGCTAAATATTTAATTTGAAATGGTACGATTTTCCAAAAGTAATGATTCAAAATAAAGTCATTAATTAAATTTAGTTTTCTCTTTCAAAATATATAAGAAATATTATAATTAAAATTACTCCACTGAGGCTTTAGATTATGCAGTCATTCAGGAGCTCGGTAAGAATGAGGTATCAGATGAAATTAATAAACTATGGAAATATAAAAGATTAGGCTTTCTTAAAATGAATTTCGAATGTATCTAGTTTTTACTTGTAACTTATACGACGAAAATATAAGTCAGTTTCTGTTAGGAAAGGCTTCATCTTTTCCCTTAGACACATGGACCTTGTGTATTTTATTTTTAACGATTAATTAAGCAATTATGTTAACATTCATACATAGCTATAAATCAGACAAAGGATAACAGTGGTTGAGCATGAGACACGAGTTTCAGGTAGGTCATTGATTTATAACGGCAAAGCAACTCAAGTGCTATCTGCTAGAGAAAGACTCTTAAAAAGAAATTTTTTCTTCCCATTAAACTGCCCTTCATGATTTATCAGATTTTTTTTGTCAAATTTGATAAGTACAGCTTAATGCTGTAGAGACATTAGATTATTTTTTGAAACCAATAGTTGTGAAAAATGAGCAGTACCCGCACCGTGACTTGAACCACGGACTTCTCGAATACGCGTCGAGCGAGCTGACCACTACACCACGAAGGCATGCAAAGAAGATACATGATTACTCTACCTGGGATAGCCATATAAAGGAATTTGCATTTGCCCTTAGAATTGCCAAACATGATACTACACAAAAAACACCCGCTGAACTGGTTCTTGCAAGAAAAATTTTGACACCCTTACATAAACTGTTCTTTGTCCAGGAAAGGGCAGAAGAATTTAATATGACGGATATCCAGAATTTGATACGGGAAGCTACCGGTAACATGGAAATGGCCCAGAGGAAACAAAAATTATATTATGACCAAAAGAGAAGAGGGGTCAAGTACAATGTGGGAGATGAAGTATTGAAAATTAAATATGCCTTGTCAAATGCCCCAGAAGAAAAGGTGGGGAAATTTTTTCCGCGTTTTGAAGGCCCTTTCATTATCGAGAAAGTTACGCATACTGTAGTAGTATTAAGAAGAAACGACGGACAGAGAATTACTGCGAATGTTGATCAGATCAAACTATTTTATAACCGTAATAAAATGGACATGTTTAAAGATTTTTTCCAGGATCCGAGGCAACCCATTCCTACAGAAGAGGTACTTCAGCGAAAACAGCAGGAACAAGCAACAATGGCATCGAAAAGACAGAAAAAGAAAGCTCCCCGTCAACAAAGTAGAAGAAATAAGAAAAAAAATGTGGATTTAAAAGAAAGACGGACGATGCAGGTGCAAGTAATAAAAGACGAAAGCAGAATGGGAAAGGACATCCCAAAGTAGCCAAGAGAACTGCGGAAACATCGGAGAGGTGCCTGAGAAGCAAGCAGCCTCGGTTGCAGGCTGAGGATCGACGTCCCGATTGCAGCAGGAACCAGGAGCAGCGACGAACGAGGGCCCAGGAGCGAAGGGCCCAGTCCAGCAAACGCCCAGCAGATCACCTTCCTCCCCAGCGCAAGTACCCCAGGATGGAACGAAGGATTATAAAAGGAAAAGAGATGAGCAACAAGCTGGATATGACCAACATCCAAAGTCAAGGAAACTGGCCCAAACTTCAGCTTACCCAACTTTCAAGGATTGGGCCAAGAAACGGATCGCTGACCACAACAAGATAAATAGTATTTCTTATTCAAAAGTTTAGTTAATTTTCGAGTGTACTGCAAGTTGCAGGGTCCATTTTACCTCAAGCGAGGTTGAGTTTTACGCCAAGTGGGCGATAAATAATTACTTATCTTGAAAGAAAAACAAATGTTTTTGTTTAAAATTGTAATTCTGGAAAGGTTCAAATTTACTTAATGTTTGTAAAGTAGATTCTGAAGCATTGTAAATAGATTAGCTTTGTAAAAGCAATGAATTGCTGAAAAAAAATGTTAACTAAATGATTTTGTATTATGCTTTGTCGAAAGACTTGTAAACTTTCTAGAATGAAAAGTCGGAAAATGGAAGAACACGATTTAGTCTATAGACTATTATTTCAGTGTAATGTAATTTTTCTGAAAAGTACTTTGAAAAAAAAAAAAGAATAGGAAGCACTTGCTGTAAACTTAGAAATTTAACCTACATTTGTATTTCATGATTGCTATGAAATTGTTAAATTTCATAAAATGTAACAAATGGTATTATGCTATCAATGCACATTAGGTGCAATGTCGATGTGAATGAAGCATTCTATGTGCAAACTGCGAATTGTATGCATGAAAAGTTAAAGTTTGAGTAAATTTAGAATGCAAGTGTTGTAGGCTCTCCACCAACTACACTTAAAGTGTTAGACATAAAGCTAGTGAGAACCTCAGGTTTAGCTGGTTATAGGGCGTCTTTTGAGGTTTCGTATGTCAAGTTCTAACTAATGCTAGTCGATCGTAGGTGGGAGATTTGAACACCCCCGAACACAGAAAAACTCGCAATGGCGGTTTGCTTTTCATCCAATAGCGGTGAGAGAGCATTGGGGGAAGAATTTAATTGTGCTTGAATGATAATGTGCGTGTGTGAATTTACACGGTTAAGAAAATAAAGCCTGTTACCTAGAAATTACTGTTATTATGTTGTACTAAAATTTCTTTCCTTCCAGATTTTGCTGGAAGGAGTAAGAGTTAGATGAAAAAATATACAAAAAACAGATGAAGAGTTATGTATAAAGCAAGTTTCGTCTGTAAAATGTTTCGCCAAAAACTATTGTTTTGTAAGGGTTGGCCTAAGTTTAGAAGAGTTACATTTTGACGATTGTTTAGAATTGCAAGTTTCAACATGGTCCGTTTGGACCACAGTAGTTCAACGTTTGCAATTCTGGCGGGAAGTATGTAAGGTTTTAGTTAAATTAACAAAGTTTTATTTTAATTTAAATCTTTCTATCTCTTCTAATTTTCAACTTCCCGTTAGAAGAAGCGAGTGTTTTCAGCTTATGGTAATTTGAAGTGGAGCCAAGTTCTATTTAAGCAAGAGGTAGAAACCTCTCAGGGTGACTCTCAGAGGAAACACTCCAGGCTTTCCACTGTATTAAGACTTTACACTTTGAATGTCTGGGAAGTATTGCCTTGGCAATAGATACCCAGAACAACACAGCAGTATCGCAATATCTCAGGGTGAGAGAGCTTTTAGTCTGAGATCACGGTCACTCTATTCGACGTTCGCCTGACCAGCTAGCATTTAAATTCTAAGCCATAGTGCTTTTACGTGATTGCTTATTGAAATAAATCCAAGTACGTCAGTATTAGTAAATCTTGCTACGCACCATTTAGTTAGAGGCCAACCTCGCGTACAGCTCTGCGAGCAACGACTATTTAAGTTCTATTTAGCTATCCCTCCCGAGTTGGGAAGTGGCTTGTAAATAATAGTAATTTAATAAAAGAGGATTTTAAATCCCTTTTAAGTGCAGTTATTCTCCAACTTAATCACAGTATCCTACCACCGAATATAGCTGCGTTCAGCTCCCTGTTCAAGATCAGGACTTAAGGAGTTTCACGAAGATGTTTGCCAAGAATATGCACCGAACACTCAGTCCTGACAATCTTGTTGATATCTTCTTTAGTAGCGCATGAGACTGCTATTCCTCCTTTTTTGATGTGTGATATTTTTTTTATTTTCACTCCGAGATTTGTTATTGGGTTATATTTACCTAAGTTTTCTTGAAGTTGTTGATCTGTAAGGGAATATAATTAAATTAGGTTCACGTTTACGTCTTAGAGTGTTCGCGGATTTTAATGGTTCTGTATAGGATTTTTTTATTGTAGTGTGCTCATGACTGCAACATATTGGTATGAGGCCATATTATTATAATAATGAGTTTGGGTGTAACATTGGGCCATCTTTGTCACAATGAGAGTCATAAAGGATTTGATTGAAAAAAGAAATATCTTAACAATAAGTATTAGTTTGTCTATCTTCTTGCATAATATTGTTACATATGGGTGATGAGGCTGTATCTTGAAACTTTGATTGAAAATAGAAACAACTAGGCAATAGTTTAAAGCATTAGTTTGTCTATTTTCTTGTATAATATTGCTATATATGGGTAATGAGGCTGTGTCATTGTACTGCTTTGGTTGGGGAAGTTGTGAAATTCCTTAATAATTTGAGTTATCAATGCAATTTTGATATGATGTAGTTGACAGTTGGTTTTCTGATAAAACGTGCTTGATCGTTTATTTTCAAAGTTCCATCTATAGCTAAGTCTTTAAGAAAGTCAATTAAGTTCTTGATTTGGTCTCCTGAAAATGTTTGCCATTTTTTATTGTCCAAAGAAGTCTTAAGCATTTACTATATGCTTCTTGAATTTTATTTCTATTATCATTTTTTTGATATTAATGCAACGTCTATAGGGTCATCGTTTTGATATTCAATATTTTTTGCGTTATCATTGATTTCAGATGGTGTATGCTGGAGAAGAGTTTGATCAAGTTGTTGGATTTGAATTTTAGATTCC
Organism: Stegodyphus mimosarum; assembly: GCA_000611955.2. Lineage (NCBI taxonomy): Eukaryota > Metazoa > Arthropoda > Arachnida > Araneae > Eresidae > Stegodyphus > Stegodyphus mimosarum. Next base: position 23,088 of record KK112364.1, read on the forward strand.
AGAATTTTATATGAATTTGTTTCGGAAAGATCCAGTGATAAAGCGCTTGTGAAGCGTCATTTTGACATCATTTTATGAGGTGGATTGCTTTAGAATTTAGTATTTAATTTGAGTTGAACTTACATAAAGATAGATATTAAGTTTGATTCGAAAAGTTTTTTATAAATTGATATTTTCTTTCTTAATTAAAGAAATTATGTGGTCCCATTATTCTATGGAATAGAGAAAATTCTAGTTAGATATTCGTAATGCGGAAGGAGTTAAAATTTTTTTGCTTATTTACATTGTTGCAGTTACGTTTTATCAAAATTTTAAGATTTTAGGACTTTCTTTCAATTTTTCTTCTTTAAAACTTTAATCATAAGGTAAGACATTGTTGCAAAAGTAAGTAAATGTTTGGATATTGATATATTAATTTAAGCTTAATACATTAGTATTTGGTTTATGTATTGAGTTCAGTAGTATATTGCTATATATAAATTTTATAAAATAATATTAT
>KK112364.1:43809-77299 GCA_000611955.2 Stegodyphus mimosarum
TTTCGAAAAAAACACTCCACTGTTCATCAGCTCCATCGTGTCACAGAATTCATATCCCAAGGACTTCAAGAAAGGACCTATACTGGTGCAGTCTTCCTTGATGTGGCTAAGGCCTTTGATCGAGTTTGGCTGGAGGGCCTCATATACAAAATCACAATGCTGGGTTTCCCAGATTACATCACACACATCACCCACTCTTATCTTATGGATCGACACTTTGTCGTTCGTGTTAACAACAAAACCTCTACACCCAGGCCCATTAGAGCCGGGGTCCCCCAAGGATCTCTACTGGGCCCGTTATACTTCAATCTCTACACGAACGACATCCCACACACACAACACACCACCCTTGCTTTGTACGCAGACGACACGGCAATATTATCCCAAAGTGCATCTCATGGCTCAGTTATCCAATCAATACAGGAACACCTACAAGCACTGGAGTCCTGGCTAATGGTCTGGAAGATCAAAATAAACATTGAAAAATCTGACGCCATAATCTTCACTAGAAAAACCACTGATCCTACCATCTGCATAAAAATGTATGGCACCCCCCTACCATGGACCAAGCAGGCCCGCTATCTTGGTGTTACTTTAGATCAATGGCTCACTTGGACCCCACATATCACACAGATCATTGCAAAGTTCCGAGCGCGTAAACGTACACTCGCCCCTCTAATTGCTCGGAACAGCGTTCTCTCTACTGATAATAAATTACTCATTTACAAAACCATGTTGCGTTCCATACTCACATACGCTTGCCCAGTCTGGGGATACACTTGTAAAACCAACATAAATAAACTGCAAGTTCTGCAAAATGTAGTGATCAGACAGGCGGTGAATTGTCCTTGGTTCGTTAGAAATGAGGCAATTCACCGTGAATTCAAAATTCCATATATGAATGACTATATAACTGCCTTAGCAACCAAATTCTATAATAAAATTCCAAATGTCAGGAACCCTACAATCTTTGTTCAAAATTATAATGATAGGGCGAATAGAAAGAGGCCACTGGCAGTGCTCCGCACTGTGAATTAGTAGTTTATAGTAACCTAATAAATCAAAAAAAAAAGTATAAAACCAAAAAAAACCCAACTCCTTGCACCTAGTTCATCATATTATTTATTGTATTGTTTAATGTATTATGTGTATGTACCTTTTATATGACTTTGACTTAACTGCTGTTGTTAACTCGTACCCATTTGCACTTACATTTAAGCATTTAGTTATTACTATTCCTCTCAATTTTATGAATATCCTCTTGCATACTGGCATTTTCTTTCTTCCTGCAAATCCGCACTTCCTTACTCACACCGTTCTTCATCAATTTTGGATCAGCCATGGTGGTGGCTACTAGTCTCGTTCGGAACTGTATTCTCTTTGATCAATCTTGCCATATAGTTGCTCGAGTTCGGAACTGTATTCTCTTTGATCAATCTTGCCATATAGTTGCTCGTCGTTAGTATCTACATTATGCCATACCCTCACTTTCGAATCTAACATACAATCGAAAATCGGCAATTAGTTACTCCAGGGTAGCGCTAAGTGCGCGGGCACCTTTTTGCATCTTTGAAGATTGCTTGAACCGAAGGGCCATTTAAGAAATCTTGAAATTGATGAGGGCCGCACTTCAGAAAAAATATTTTATCAGTAACTCTTATTATTATGTTTAAAATATACCAACCCAAAGATACACACTTCATATTAATTACATATAAAAGTAACCAAAAACTTGAAAAACGATGCACTAATTTGATTCTGACTTGTAATATAAATATAAATATTTACGCAGTTGCAAACGATGATTCGCAAATTTACATAATTTACCAAACAGAGAAGAGATTTCGTTTATGGTAAATAAGCACACGATTCAAAATGTAAATGAGAAATGAAAATTAAAATCTTTTCTTAACTATATAATCAGATTGTATCAAATAATTTTAACTTACTTTCGCAACTTCGATGAGAGAAGAAGCTCTTGAATCATGTTGAAAAGAAACTTTAAAACGGGAAATCGTGTTTGACAGTAGCACTATCACGGCTCACTAATCACTCTTTTGGCAGCTAAAGAATGTCCCCCCTTTTTTTACAGCTCAGCTTTTTTGTTTATCTAAATCGCATATCCAGTTACGTAGAATCACACAACAATCTAACTTTTGCAAAAACAGGAAAATTTTGCTACAGTTACAAAATCGAATTACGAAAGTATTGTAAAATTTAAAAAAGGGATTTTGTTTGCAAAGATTTGTAATTTAATTTGTTTTTCGGTAGAAGTGGTAATCTTAGAGAGAAGATGTTCAGTGCAAATGTTTGCTTATACTTTCGAAAATACTGTTCACTTTTGAAAGTGCTTGTCTCAGGAAGCTGGTCATCACAAGAGGGTTCATTGTATTTTAAATGGTTAAAATGAATTTTTATAAAACACATCGTAAATTTTTGTAAAATAAATTGAGTCCTCAATAAGACGACCATCCAGGTTTCTAATTTAATTTGGTCTTTGGTGCAGGCAGTCATCTTAGAAAGGTATTTTCAATGCAAGTGTTTATTTCTTCTCTAGGAAATACTATTCACTTTTAGAAGTGGGGTTCTGAGGAAGGTGGTCACCACAAGAGGGCTAATTTTACATTAAATGTTTAGGTTTAAACCTAAATGACATGGCTATAGGATATATTTTAATTAAATTTAAAAATTAAAGCTAATTTTCAAATAGACCTCTTAATTTTAACTATTAACTGTTTTTACTGCTTTTCTTAACTCTTCACTTTATTCAGCTGGAATCTTTCTAACGCAAAATTCTTTTGATACTTCTTCTTGTGTCCCAATGTTCAAACCTTATCGGTTCTCTTTCATTCTTTTAGCCATTGCTTTTTCTGAATTGTTCATTTATTCTTAACGAAGATGTGGAGGTTATTGCTTTAATTAGCAAGGGTACCCCGTAAGCCCTCACCTTAGTCCTTGGTCCAAAGTAAACAATCATAATTTATTTTTAAACGAATTTCTAAATTTTCTCAGCTAATTTCGCGTCTTTTCTAGTTGTTCATCCTCATTCAGCTCTGACTGACTGCCACATACATTCTCAACACCGGGTGATGTCCAGCTACGCATCTGTTTCATGATTTAATTCCGATTTTATTTTGATTTGCAAAAAAATTTGCAAAATCTTGCATAAGAGGTATTGAGAAATATTCAACTTAAAAGCAGCTCTTCCGTTACCTCCTATTTCGGGGTTGGTTATTTCAATTTAACAAGTCGATTCCATCCCTTAGATCTTTTGACTAACACGCACCATCTAAACAAAAATTTTAAAAGTTTAGTACCACCACTACACTTGACGATGATTATTTTACAATTTATCAACAAAAATCACTTATAATACTTTAAATCTAAATTTTAGAGCGAAATTTGGGTCTATTTAAGAGAGATCAATTTCTTTATGCCTTGTCTTATTTCACCTAGTTTTAATTCGCAAATTAGGATCCACTTTTAACTTTGTTCTGTATTTATTTTTCAAATAAAACATACGAAAATCCTTGCTCACACGAATAGGTTGTGCAAAAAGGCAATAAAAATTTAATAGCTTTATTTGAAATGTGTTTAAATTCTTTTTTTCGATTCAACCAAAAGTTAACAAGTGTGTTACCTTTGAAAGCTTCAGTTAGAACTGGATCACAGGAAATTTCTATCAACTATTCTCTTTCTTCACGGGATAAAATTTCAGGTACCTTTGTACAATATGGATTTTTAATTCAATTTTCTTTTTCATAATTCTCGAATAAAATTTGGCAACCTCGGAAAATACATATTGAAATTATTTATTAATGAAAAATAATGATTTTTAATATCGGATGCTAATTCTTCTTTCATTTTCAAATTATAGTGGCGTAAAATGTGACGTCGTAAAATTACAGTGACATATTATTGTGACGTAAGAGTGACGACGTAAATTGTAGACATGCTAATAAATCGCTCAACTCTAAAAGAATTAATGAGATACTATTATCTCTTTACAGGAACTTATTTTTATTTTCTGCTAAATACAACGTCCATTTCTATTAGCCCTTTTAAAAACATCATTTATGACGAACTTTGTTATGTCTGTGGCTAAAAGAATATTTGCGAAAATAAAAACTAATTAATTAAGTCTATGAGCGGCTGTAGACCTTGAACAAAATTCAGATAGCATGAATTTACAAGTATTAGAGAAAAAACTTAAACAGGATGTTGAGGTATTTAATTTTTGAATTTAACATATAAAAATACTTTATTTCTTTGCGTACCACTTATTTTTCACTTGCGTACCACCAGCTGAGAATCGCTGTCTTATATCCTAACGCTTTTTGCTAGACTCTATGATGAAAATGACTAAATTAAAATAATAATAATAATAAAAACCCAAAAGTTTTCAGATTTTACATTACGCTCAAAGATTTTTTTTGTGTGTGTGTGTGTGTGTGTGTGAATATTTTGTACGTTACCTTTATTTGTTAAATATTACGCTTTTCGCCCTTAAACCTCATGAAATTCAATTCAACAGCAATATCACAAAATATTTTAAAAACAGCATATCTTTAGAATTTCAGACAGATAGTTTCGCGCGCTAGAGATACAAATTTTCCGAGGCATTTAAGTTTCTTCTGTTTTCTACATTGTCTCTTGGATGCGGTTTTCTTAAGACGGATATTCTTCATCGACAGTTTCCGTTTAATGGTTTCATTTACCTTTTAGAATCCTTAAGAAAGGATAAGAGACTGAAGCTTTTCCATTAACTTAGGTCGTGGCGTGTCTGAACAACTGAATTTAATCTCCGTCGATAGATATAATGCACTCTTTAAATCTTAGTATGCTTATTTGCCATAGCGAAACTCTGGCGCTAACAACTTTACATCTGAATGACATAACTCAGATGCAGAAAATAATACCATCGGATGATATCAAATCGTTGCCGCATGTTTTATTCAAATACTATAATAAAACTAAAACGATGTATAAAAGAAATTAAACAAATAAAAAAGAAACAGTTTTTCACAGATGATCCAGTGCTGCTTACAACTAATGCGCATGCGCTACTGCTAACATTCTCTTCTGTGGGAGACAGTTGAAAATTGAAATGCTGTTTTGTAGTCGAACGTTGGGGTTATACTGGTTTTTAATAGGCGATGTATTGCCTACTCTTGCCCCAGAAATCGGGAATCAGTTTTTTAATTGTTAGTGGAAATCTTCTTAATTCTGAAAAAGTATGAAGTACATGCTTGCCTTAATAAAATCAGCTTGGCGATTGTCGACATGTATCTGTCTTTTATGGCAATTTCACCTTTTATTTGAAATTTGTACTTGTTTAAAAATTCATCACGTGTATTAATTAAGGAGTGTATTAAGTAGGGAAATCGGATAACGCCGTGAGAGATTTAGGTGATTTCTTCTATTATAAAAATGTATTTCGTTGTAGATGGCTCTTCTTTGCAGTACTTAGACTTAAATTGTTCAGAATATAAAACTAAGACATCGGGAATTAGTGAAGAACTTGATATTGCAACGTCGGATATTTCGCACAAAAAGTGTGACATTTGCTTATTTGTTGGCACCCAAATACCGCCTAGAACATTAATATACTACTTCGAATTAAAAATTATTAATGAACTTGAAAAACAGTGGAGAAATGACATAATGTACTTATACTTAAAATTTGTTGAAATGTACGTATCGTACTTCAAGAAATTTATTTTTATGGTGTCACCTGAGTTTAAGAAACAGAAAGCTGAAAAGTTTGGCATTCATTTCTTATTATTGGAAAAGACAGAAAAAATAATAGAACTGTTGTACATAAATAGGTTAACAGACTTAAATCTTGGAAAATACTTCCTCCAAATCACAATGATGACAAAAGCACCCGAAATAATTTATGAAATGATGCTTTATAATGAAGATGAAATTACAGAGTACTTACTATTTCATTTTATTTCAAGTCATTTCAGTAATGTCAACGAACTCCTAAGCGAAATTATTAATATTTCGTCCAATTCTCTTGATAAAGACTTCATGAATTATCCAACTAAGTACTTACTGTTTCTTAATTACGGTCTAGAGGACAATACTTTTTGGAATAAATATATAAACTTCGAAGAGATGCGTCCAGTTCCGTAAGTATGAATAACACATTTTTCTTTGAATATTAGGATTTGTGATTATTTTTGAAGCAGTTTCTTTAAGTTACATAATGTCTAGCAGAGAGTTTGTGTATTAATCCACATGCTTTTCTGCATGTGCTGAAATGTTCCACAATTTGTTAAATATGATAAGCTAAAATAAAAAACCAAAAAGTTGTTCATTAAGCAAATCAGTTTTCTAAAAATATATGAATTAATATTGTAGAATTTTATATTAAAGGAATTACTGAAATAGAAAGTTAAAATAATTTTAAAGTCATTTAAAAATGTAAATTTTTATTTAAAAAATTCATGAATGATCGAATAACTAAGCAAATTTCAAAAATAAATTACTTTTGTATGTTTTAACTTGAGAAAAAATCAATAAGACACCTACTTCTTTTTTCAGATTACAACTTCTTACTTTCCTATCTCTATGGAATTTCCTCTTTATTAATGACCATTTTGTTTGTTAATGTTTCACAGCTAATGATGTTTTCAAGATACAGTGAAACTCACCAGAAATTCGTTTTTTCCCATATCATTTTGAAAGTACTTGAGCTAATGCTTTAATACTGTACATATTTTGCCCATTGAAAAATAATATATACTAATTGATACAGTATATATTGCAGTCTCTAAAATTTTGGTTTGATGTCTCATGTAAATTGAAAGCAATAAAGAATAATGAAGGATACATAAATTAGAAACCGTGACTGCTAAAAAAAACAACCCTCTTAATGTTATTATTCAGAAAATAGTCAATGGAATATTCAACATCAACTAAAACGAATCTTAGACATTGTGATTTATCATTCTTAACTTGAAAGGGAGGAGTAATTCTCTTTTCGTTTCATGAGCAATAACAACAATAAAAATTCTTAATCCTAAAATTTATTATGCCATTTACACTTCTGTTCAATTAAATTTCACTTGTTTTAGGTACCTTAGCATAAAACATTATTATAACAGACATTCTGATGTTTAATGCATGCACAGGTTAATTTTTGAACACTTAATGATATGGGTTATAACTTCAGTGTTATTTCCAAGACTTTCAGAAAGCATGAATTATAATTAATGATAGATTGATCAAATGTTAAATATTTTTCTAGTTTTTTTCCATTATTTCTAAAAAGAAAATACTAATACTATAAAAGAAACTACGTAAATAAAAAGAATATACTTTTTATTATGGAATTCAGAAGATGCCTACAAAAATCAAAATGATGAAGCCATAAAATTAATACAAAGTATTTTAATTCTCTAGTTTTACATCAAATTGCCAAGTTTTATTAAGTCTTCACAAATACATTAAAGTAGTGGGAAACTAAACCCATTTTCCAAATTCAGTATCTGAAAAAGAAGTGAAGACAACAGTTAATAAAATGAACATTATCAAAATATTAATGATTTGAAAAATGCTATATATTTTTTTCCTATTTAATTTTCATATCAAATTAAATGTTAAATATTAAATTCAAACGCAAACTAGCATAACCAAGTTTTATAGGAATAGTAAATAATGTAACGAGTAAATAACAAGTAATTTAACCTTTATGCTAAATTAAATTAAACTCAAGTACAATTTGTTCCTTTTGATAAAAATGTAAACAATTACTTAATAAAAAAAAGTTCCTTTCTATGTGTAAAATAGAAAAGAGATAAAACATTCATCGCTATTTAATGCTATGAATTATGCTATAAATGAAACTAATTAACAGTATGGCCCAAAATATCTTACACATGCTTATTTTAACATTAATTCCTCTATTCCTTTATTCTGAGCATATTTTAGATGCTTATTTAAAGATTACTTAACACTAGGACAGAGACTGCATCCTTATAGCTGAGAAGGAACAGCTTTATAATGGTGCCAACACCTTTACACAATTCGGCCACTGTTTGAAATACAGAAAGTTTCATAAAAGTGCCTTTACAGAAAGGTTGTACTACCCTTATGAAGACCAAATTGTAACTTGTAAAAAGAAACCTTATAAGTCTGCTACCTAGGTAGCAGTTGTTTGAATTAATTTGTTTTGCTATACAGATTAGCAAAATAAATGAAAAATTTATTTACATTATAAACATAGATACCAGGAAGGCAGCTTTTTGTATATATTAGAAATTAATCTGCCTAAGCAATACAAAGACCTTTTTCATAATTGTTATTGTGACATTTTGAACATGAGTTGACTCAAGTAAATGTACTGCTATCATTATGAAGAATTTCTTCAAGAATAGTAAATAGTATTTAAATGACACCTACACTCTTTGCAACAACAGTTATCAAATCCTTAATTACATATAATAATCTCTGAGATATGTATTTTTATATGACTGAAATTATACTTAATCTGTAGTATTTTCACAAGATAGGATTACTTATAACACAGAAAGATACATTAAATCTGTTTCTTAAACTGTGGGTCTGCAGCAGGGGGTTGCCAAAAGTTTTAGCAGTTTTGATATTTCTTTAACTTATAATTTTACAATTACCAAATATTTTTACACAATGTATCTGAAAATAGATAAAGATAAGACAATACAGACAAAGAAAAAAACGAAAACATTTCAACGCATTCTTTTTGTAATGCAAACGTTCATTTTACTTGCTTTGCACGTGACGCTGTCCTTTTGCCTGTTACTTATTTAAAATTTTCATATTGATCTATGTCTTAAAATTAGAAATTAATGTTAATGACCTAAAACTGCAATAGTATAATACAGTACAAATGAAAAAATTGATAGTTTCACTCACATGTGTGTCAGATTTATGCAATGCTTATGGGGTCCCACAAAATTTTCATAAATATTATGAGGTTCTGGGTTCGTGAAAAAAATTTCATTGATAAAAAGGTGTTGCGACTAAAAAAAGCTTAAAGAAGCCCTGCATTAAACCGAGTCTGTAGAATAGAAACATGCAAGTTTTGGAAAACTGATTTTTTTTTGCTTTGTTTTATGATACTTAAATATTAATAAATTATTTTAAAATACATTAATTAACCTATTGAACACAGCCAAAGAGAAGCATTTTGCTTAGCATCATGATCATTTTGCAAAATGAGCATTTTGTTAACTTGCAGTTTTAAACAAAAATTTTTTTTTTTTATTTTTATCTTTATCTTATAAATATGATCTAAAATCTATCTCCTTATAAATATGATCTATGGTTTAAAATTTTGTCTAAATATGGTATGCTTAAGTTTAAGAGGTATCAGAGTGAGAGTTACTTTAATCAAATGCAAGGAGAGGTAGGTACTAAATTAGCAGCATGACCAGTAGCACATTTTGCTTTGAAAAGGTCTCAAATGAAATATGATAGTAGAATGTAACATCTTTATTTACTAATATAATTTAAGGACAAAGAACTTAATATAAATCAATGGATCTTTAATAATGCTATAGTTTAAAGCATAGAAACTCCAATTCATTTTCAAGTTATTAAGGGGCAATTCATTCTTGTTTTGTCAAGAATATTACTGTGAAATTATAATACAATTTTACACATAACATGTGCCAGAAGTGCTTGCTTAAAAACTTAACTTATGAGGTTAAACAGTATGCCAATTCAAGCAGCCTAATACTATTTGTACTAATCAAATTGATGATTAGTAAATGATGATGACTAAAACATTTTAACTCTTTAATTTAAAATAAAAGTTAAAAATAATTAAAATTACTACATTGGTGATATCTTATGGTTAAGATTATCTTTTGCTTACTTTACATAAGTTCTAAAAACATATTTAATACAGGAAGTTTTATGCGTTAAATTATTAGTCATATATATGGCTATTTTACACATTTCAATTAATCAGATACTAATACACAATTAAAAGTACTATCAGTTAATTCCTCCAGAATCGGAATACAAATCTTTAATTAAGATAAGAACGGCATCTCAGTTTGCAATATAAAATATTTTACGTCTACATTCATAAGTATTCTCAGCAAAATAAGAAAACAAACATAGATGAATAACGATAAAATTATACATAACACAGTAAAAAGTTTAAAAAAGGCACATAAAATGATAGCAAGACTAAATGACTGAAGTCTTCATTCAAAAATCAATTTAAATTCAAAACTTTCTTATCTTTCTTTTTTAACATCTCAAAATAGGGTTACTGCTTTCACTATGTAAATTTCCTGTCCTGCCCTCCCCCAAAAAAAGTCATTTCACTTGCAGGAAATATTTGCTATAAACTGTGTATGCAAATAATACAGAGAAAAAATTCAACTGTAGCTTGAATATTTTCTTGGTACTTACGTATTAGTGCCACCATAGCTACAGATTTGGCGATTTTCAAGTGCCACCAATCTACACCTAAAGTTTTTGTGACAAATCGTAAAATAAAACACTTTATTTAAAATCAAAACACTTTATTTAGAAACAAAGTAGTCAATCGGATTTCGGTGGAAAATGGGCCGATATAGAGTGTAACATAGATTCAAAACAGTCTCTATTTTCTTTCACCTGATGCTGTCGTCATATGAACTCTGATAAATAAGATTCCAAATGATGTCTCACTGTCCCCTTGTCTTTTTTTCCTCCATTTAGCACTGCCCCACATTCTCTCAATGTTTGTGTATGAACTCCTGTTATCAGGATCAATAAAATTGTATTTATGATTAACTTTAGCATGTAGGAATCCTTCTATTTCTTTTCTATTTATTTGGTAACCTTTCCACTTATCAAAATAAATTGTGCTACCATCTGCAATGCTTTCAATAATTTTATCAAGAAGGGTAGAGCCAGTTCTATTAGGAACAGTGAGAGCAAAAGATTCTTTTTTTTCTCTACATATACCACCAAACACCCACTGTTCGAGTAATACTCGACCACAATTATTTTTACGTTTAGTAAACAAACTTTCATCAATTTCCACAATGCAATCTGGTCCACTTACCTTCTTGTTTGGTTTATTCTCCCTATCCAAGATACATAATTCATGCATGTAATTGTTCCAGTCTATAACAGTTTTATTCGATAAATCAAGTTGCTTTTCACAAAATTTAATCGACGTCAACTCCTTGCACTAGCAGTATATGAATTTCAAAGCTGAGCAAAATAGAATTCTGCTTCCCTCAAACCAGCTGTCTTTTCCAAGTCCTCTTGTTGATCACACCATCTTAAATTGCATTTCCAAAACTTACGTTTACCAAAATAAAGTTTCATGTCATGGAAATTGATACATTTCCGTTTTTTTGGTAAAATATTTCGCTCCTGAAAAAACAAAATTGCATCTTGTTCTATTTTTGGCAAATCCCAAATATGCATTTTTTGTAACATTAAAAAATGGTGTCGAAAATCAACAAGGAATCCAAAAGATAACTGTGTGCTCGTGCAAACAAGATTGCTCTTCATTGGCGCAATAGCCACAATTTCTGCTGTGGTGGCGTTGATAAGTAAGTACCATTTTCTTTAGATAAATGAAAAATTCCCATGTAATATTAATTTATGATCCACATGAAGCTTCTTTCTCTACTTTTTGATGCAACTATTTTAAAAAGCTCAATTATTTAAAAATCACAAAGTTTTTAGCAATATTAATATGGTATAAATCACTAATAAATTTTCTAAAAAACAGACCACAAATTAATGAATTAGATACCCAAAACATAATTCTGTATATGCATTTGCTTACACAGAGGATACTCGGCGGAACTTAGAGGAACCAGAACTTGGCGAGGATCCTGAAACTGCATTCGCCCAACTTGGGCGATAGGCGCCAAACAGTGGGAAGAGTGTTTAGGTTGCTAGCTCAGATGTAATCTAAGATAGGGAAAAGGAAAGGGATATTTTCTTTCTATATGTAAACACTTAGCGTTGGGTATCGTGACTTTGCAGATAAATCTTTGTGCTCATGATCACATGACTTTGTCAGCCGACATCTTGAATTCGCTATTTAATTATTTTCTAAATAAATTACACCTGTAATTAGAATAAGATAATTTTATTTTTATACAAGAAAATGACAAAATATGCTCCCTTTCTGTACTTATTGGCTCTCATTATCCCATGTGTATTTACATATAATTAATTTAAAACTTTTATTTATAGACTTAAATAAATTAATTACACTTCTAATCAGAATAAAATGATTTTATTTTAATAGAATAAAATCTGCTGTTTTTTTCACAAAAAACAAATAAAAGTTAATTAAATTTGTATTTTCAAATCTTTGAATAAGATTTATATTTATAGATTTTTCTGACATGTTACTCATGTTCATGTTTAATAGTAATGAATGTAATGTAAATCGAACTTCAGATAAGTAAAACATAGAAATCTTTGCATCACTGTACTTCCAACAAATGCATAACTGAAATATATTCGCCAACCGCATAAAATTGCTTTGAGGGCCGCCAGTTTAAAACCCCTATTATAGACAACATTCAAATTGCACAAAAATAATATTTTATGGTTTAACTTTTCATGGAATAAATACAGACACATTACATTAACCTTCTCCTATTATATTTGATTGGTCTTTTTTCGAAATTTAAACAATTGTGTAACATTGTAAAAAGCTATAGAAGCGTTTGTTACAAATCATGTTTCCCTACCGCTATGCAATTCAGGATTACATTTTTTTGTTTACCTACATGAAAACTATTTTTGCACTTAAACAAGTAAAAAAGAATAAAAATAACCCTCTTAACCTTACGTAAGCGAAATTATTGCATAAAAGAATTCGGATTGTCCAATATAAATGGGAACTGGATGATTAAATAGCTTGGAATACATTTCAAGGATGTAATATTGCAGAAATACATGCATATTTTAGTTTTTAAAACTTTCATCATTTAACTATGTGATATATATTGCATTTTCGTGATCATTTCTTCATTTATATAAAGAACATGTTTTCAAACATATATAACCATTATTACGGATAATTGTTCAAATTAATGGTAAGAATAAAAAAGAGAATTATAAAAGTTAATAATGTTGGAGATATCTATACCATAATCTAAAATACTAAGATGAAAAAAAGTATGTAGATTTACTTAATCACAACAATAATTAATTATTTACAATTTGTCATACGCATATAGTTACCTTCTCAACGCAAACACTACACTTTGCCTTATGTGATTTTCGCCCAGCAGAGCTTTTATATCGATATTTGCCTCAAGAGGGAATTTTTGGAAAGTGCCTTTTGATGCAACCTCCCTCTTGGCATCAAAAAATTCCTCTCATGGTGATTTTTCACAATTCAAGATGGCGGAAAAAATTGTGTCAAGTGTGGCTTATCCGAGTTTTCCCCATGCTTAAAATAAATTAAATACAAAATAATTTAAGTAAAATATTGTCAGTAAAATTATACATTTTAACAGATAATAGTAGTTACCAAGTTTTAGCTTAACATATTAATTTTAATAAACTTTTGATTAGCAGGATGACTCAATTAAGGCAAAATATGAAAGAAATCTACCTGGTGGAATAGTTTTATGAAGAATATATTTAAAAGAAGCTAATCATGTTTACATTACGCATGGCAGAAAGTCAAGACAACTCCATGCAGCTGAACTATTTACGAGGAATAGAAGTTAGGTCAAAGTACCAGTTCTGGGAGGCTTTGCACTTGAGCGCAAAGGAGCTTTTCAGTTTAAAATAGAATATGAGCTAATAGCATTTGGTAACAAGGAATGATGACTCTCCGTGCTTCATCTGATGTACAGTATTTGGTAATTTTTACATTTTAGTATAAATATTAGAAACAGACTTAAATAACACTAAATGAGACAATTTACTTGTGTATTTTCCTTGTACTTTCCTCCTTAATTTACCTAGCATATGATTTAGAAACTGATTTATGGTAACAATGTATATTGTATACATAAACAACAAAGTTTTTGTGTAGGTAAAAATAATATTGCTGAAACTGACGAAGTCGTTTGAAATACATGATATATATTAGTGAAAAGAAGGATGGAATATGTGAATAAATATGATAAATTAGATTACAATAATAATAAACAAATAACATATACTGAAAAAAGAAATTTTATTTGAAGTTATTTCTTAACTCGTGGGAAAACAGACAGCATTTCCAACTTACTAAATTCATTTAGACTCTACCTTTGTCATTTTTAACTAATATTTTGCATTTTCTTATAGTTTTTATAAATTTACTATTTTTAGCAATCTAAAAATATATCTGTAACAGGATATAAGGGTTAACTGAGTTAATGTAGAATAGAAAATTACCTTACAATGGATCGAACAAGACTTAAAGGCAATTATGTATCCTAAACATTCTATGCTTCGTTCTCTAGAAAAAATTTTAAATTATTATACTTAAACAAAAAAAATTCATATTATTTATAATTAACTGAGTTGTAGAATAGAAAATTACCTTACAATGGATCGAACAAGACTTAAAGGCAATTATGTATCCTAAACATTCTATGCTTCGTTCTCTAGAAAAAATTTTAAATTATTATACTTAAACAAAAAAAATTCATATTATTTATAGTAAAACATCATAAGCTAAAATTACCACAGTTGAATGCAAATCTAGTTTTACTCCATTCTTGAAAACTAGTTATTATTTTCAACTTAATTTTTAAATAATAAATAAATAACAGCTTTTAGCTACTTTTTTTAACTTTAATTTTTTTCCTGGTAAAAAATAACCATGCAGAATATTTTTAGGAAATACACAGAACTTTGAGCATGCATTTTCTACATACTTAGTACAAATAGTTCATTCTAGTTCTGTTGCAATACATGAATTTATAGAACTTACATTAATCAGAGTTTTTCTTAGATGTAAAGAATTTCATCTTCACTACCCCAAAAATTCACTTTCATTATTTTTCTGAAGGTCTGAAATCATAGTTTCATTTCCTACTGAAACTATATCAGGACATTCTCATTTAATCTCCCCTTCTATTAACTGAGCATTTTTACCACCTTTTCTATTGATACTGATTTCTGTTCCATAAAAAACTAATGCTATATGATATGTATATTTTCAAAATGTGAAAATTTTAAGTTAGCTTAGAAACTGTAATCATTCTTAAAAAAGTTTGATTCATGTGGATGTTAGATCAATAGAATTACTTTCCTGTGCAAAAGTAATATTTCGTTCAACAATATGATTTTACATATAATCAAGATATACTGAGTAAAAATTCCTGAAATGTTTTATTTTTTGGAATCTCATACTGCAGTATTAATGCTTAGTGCAATACTATGAAGAAAATTGCTTAGTTACATTATTTACATTTCATAATTAATAGAAAATAAATCATTTCTTAGCTTATTAGAATTTATTTTGGTCATATTCATAAATAAACAGCATTGATTCAAACAAATTTGTACCATTACGATTTCAATAACTATGAAATGGTAATGGTATGTTTGTTTCGTATCAATAACTATGAAATCATAATGGTACGCACATTATTGAAAATCCTAAATCTCTCTTTGATGGTCTGGCAGACTGGACATCCTGTTTACTATAGCTCAGCAGGGCACTGACTCACCAGACTGTAATATTATTTTTTTTTTAATTTACAAGGGGGAAAACAACAAAAATATCAGCAATTTCTTGATTTCATATAAGCATTTCTGCATATTTACAATTTCCATTTGCTATATCAAAATACTTGATTTAATAAAATATAATTCAAATAATTTGAAGTATTTTCGATCAAATACTAACTTTTAAATGAATATTTTCATGCAATTCTAATAATCGAAATAACCATCAAGTTTTTCACTTGAAATATTATGTATAGAGAATCCTGAAGCTGCAGTAAATAGTAATGAATCTATTAATTTATTTAAAACTTAAAGGAAAGCAAGCATTCTTACTGGAATAATGGCAGATCATTTGAAACAGCAAAAATCAAACAAACTAAACTAACGAAAAAGGAATGCACTCATGAAGGACTTAAAGAAAATTTACATTTCAGTAATTACAAGTGCATGAAAATTCAGTATGAAAAAGTGAACACAGATATGGAGCAAAAGTGCCTGTGCTTTATCACATAAAATTTCATTTTTGATAGAGCAATATCTCCGAGTTAAAGACTATACATTAAGGCAAATTTATAAAACTAAAATCAATTAAATTATTTTTAGGAAAAATAGTGAACATATAAAAAATGTGAATTTCGTAAGTAAATAAAAAGTTACATGCTTTATTTTTTGGCATAAGGCAGATATTTTAAGGGCAATTAGTGTATGCATTTTTCAGAACAGATTTCTGAACAATTAATCATGTTAAAATTGCCTTTCTTTTCCCATTGAGCTATTTCCTGCTCAACTGCAGTATGTTTTAAGATAAATATTAAAATGCTTGAGTAAAAAACCAATATAGCTATAAGAAAGCGAGAAACACACAAGTACGAAACAGGAAGTTTTCAATTTATTGAAGGTATTTTATGTCATTAACAGTACCAAATGCTGAAAATGAATGATTCGGCACGTTCACAAAAGAACTGTTTCTATTATTCACGTTCACAAAAGAACTATCACATTTCCTAGAGTGAATCTATTCGTAAAATGTTACATTGGTGAAGAAAGCATGAATATTAAACACTGAAAATATAAAATTTTCACTTACTTTCCTGTAATATCAGACTGCTGACTTGACAAATATTCCGCCACACCGCCGGAAGTAAAATTTCCTGCTTTGCCATTGGTCAGTAAACAAGAATAACAACTTTTTTTTTTCCCCCTTTATAATTAAACATATTAAGAAATCCTCTAAATTAGCATATGAAATAAATTTATTTTTCAATCTTATAAATTTCTATTTTCAGCAGTTGTAGTAAAGTTATAATTCAATTTTTCTACGAAAATTAGAAATGGTCTGTCTATGCGCATGCTCAGTGTTTAATCGTAAAAGGGGTAATTTTGGAAAGTTAGTGAAAAATTAACTACATAAATTTTGAGTTCATTTAATCGGAACGTTGTAGTTACTCTGAAGATCTCCATATTAAGAATGTTCTTAACTGCTTCAAGAAAAATATAAAATATAATTATTTATTTACATTATTTATTTTTTTTCCTCACATAAAACTATTGAAATCACTATATCATTTTCCCGTACATTAAACAAAATAAAAAAAAAATTAGCCTCGTGTGATTTTTATAATAATGACTAAAGGAACTGAAATTTATGTAAAGTATCGGGATTCAGCTTGCAATTTCGTAGAGTTATTATTATTATTATGATTAAATAATAATATTAGTATATGGTATTAAAACTCATTAAAAAAACCTCTCTATTTTTGCACGTACTTCCTTTTTTTTGTTCGAAAGGGGGGGAACTGTAAAAAGAGAAATAAAACAACAAATACTCTGAATTATAGACTTTTTTTAAAAGATTTTTAGAATTCGTATAATATTCATTAAAGTAACGAATGAAAAATACTATGATGTGGACAGTTTTTAATGAGTATATTTCGTTTCGTATAATTTTCGTAAAAATAACGTGCGTAAAATACGATAAAGCGTCGATAGTGTCTTCAGTTTTTTTCATTCGTAAAACTTTCGTAAACATAACGTGCAAAAAAGTACCACACCCTTTTTTCACCAAAATTATACGTATATTCTTTGGGAATGCTGCCTGTGAGATAACTTTGCTATGTATTGCCAGATGTCACTAAGAAATGTCACTAAATAAGAGGTTAAATTGCCAAACTTTCGATAGCAGTCAACTATTTAAAATTAGGAAAAAAAGCCAACGTTAGTTTGACGTAGATTTTTAGTAACTTTAACAGTTTTGAGGGCGATCAGACACAAGGCCTTTTTCTTCAGGAGAAGGAAAAAAATTCTTTTTTTTTCTTTTTCCTCTCTCTTCGCTTGGAAAAAAAAAAAAAATCCCTAAAAACGTCTAGGAAAACAAGGTACCTTTTTTGCTTAATTTAAAATTTTCCATGGCATATTCTCTTTGAATGAGGAATGCCTTTCGAATATTAAGAGTATGGCATTGTTCAAATAATTTCCAGAAATTTTATTGACATTTCATAAACAAACTTTTGCATTTTCTTAATTAAAATGCTGCGAAAATAGTTATTTATATGTTTCTTAACATTTTTATATTAAATTAGTTAAATTCCATTGTTATTTTAAAGGATATTTCTTCTCATCGGTTCATATTTTTCGCTCATTATCTATCAAAACAGCTGTTGACCGGTATCTGCTGTACTTCCTTTTCGTTTTTAAAATTCTTTTAAATCAGTGAGCAAAAATTATACTTGAGATTAAAATGATCATTTCTTTAGAACGGGCTCATAATTTTCTTCATTGTAAATTACTTTTATGTATAAATTTCATTTAAGTCTTGAAATTAAGTAATTTTAAGTTAAGGTTATTTTTTAAGGTTTTGAAATTAAGTAATTTTAAGTCATAATATTAAGGTAGATGTTAGCACGTTTTTTACAAATGCTTTAGGAATTATTATGAGCCCCCTTTAAAATAATCATCAATGATTCTTGAGAATTTATAATCTTATAAGGAGGTAGTAGCAGGGTGGAATGATAAGATCCAGAGCTCAAGAAGAGCAGATGAATCTGATAAAAAGTAAATTACATATATTGATAACAAGTCTATACCTAATATGCTAGAAGCTAGATAATACCTATTATGCTAGATGGATGCCGAAGTGCAGACTTGTACAGATATCATGCAGTAGAGGAGACAATTATTATAGCCTTCGACTCGAGTTTGAATTCCGAAGACAGTATGGATGTTTGCAAGTACATAAAGTCTTTACGGAAAGTCGTCTGGAAAGATTGGTGTTAGGAGGAGAAGTAGAAGGCCTCAGGTTAGTTTTTGCAGGAATTTTGCATGAAGTGATGAGACGTCTTAAGATCAGATAAGGTTTAGTCATTACCAACAAACACATTAAGGAACAAGTATTCGAACATTTAAAACAACACTAATAAAACAGATTTTGAAATATAAACTACTCATTATAACTCATTATAGTCTTAATAATATGGATTTATAATTCTAATATGTATTACCCCATCATGAATCTGATTTTCTTTTTAATATATTACATAAAGAATTTTTTATTTAATATCACATAGAGAAAGATAGATTTTTTTTCCTTTTACTTTTAATCAAATATGAAGAAATTTATTTTGTTATGATGGAAACATTGTCAGTATGATTCTTATTGTGACAATGGCCAAAATTGATTTCATAAACATTGTATGAATAAACACCGATTACTGAAATCAGAGCAATTTTAAATATTTTTTTTATTATGATGCCGAACATATGAATTTTATACTGTATTAAATTAATACAGATTTCAAGAAAAGCGACTGTAAATTTTTATGAATTGTGAATTGATTAATTTTTTAAAAAGTTATGTATTATGTGAAACTTTGCAAGATTATTTTGTAAAATTACTCACCTCCATGGGGTTTTTTTTATGCTAATCTTTAACAAAAATTAAGTTTTAATTATGAACGCATTCAATATGTAGAAAAATTTTATCATTTCATATTTACTCTAATACAATTCTGGGATTTCTAGATTTTGCTTTTGCACTTTTTTATTATTTTAATATTACTTTCGGTAGAACTTTCAGGGTTGTAGGGCATGTAAAAATATTTCACAAATTTATAAATTACACGTGATGATTACTTTTGAGAGGTAACTATGATACAAGAGGAAAATTCTTCACCTCATTTTACAATAGACATGCAAGCTCAAATGCAGCAAAAATATTGAGAAATTTAATTTCGCCAGAAGGCAGCTGTAATATAATACTTGAGAGGTATGATAAATGAATTCAAGAACGCAGAATAATGGTTAATAAGTAATGATACACATTAATGTAAAGTATGCAAACTTATAAACATCGAAGCATTAAAAATGTGCCCGCCACACTGAGTCAGTCTCGAAAGTGTATTATACACCCAGTAAAATTAATCATAGCACATCTTTCATGTCTTAGTTTTAAATTTTTTTATTTGATTATGAAAAAGCATAATACGGTTATCCGTCTAAGAAGATGGTGCCTTCGCTGAGGTATTTGGAAAAAAACTGGCTTATGTTTATGTTATACATGGGGAAAATCATGAAAATGCCTATACAACCAGTCCATTTGCCTAGAATCAAACCCAGGTCGAACTACCAGTGTTCAGCGATTTTAACTCTTGGTCCCTGGTAGGCACATTAGTTTTAGAAACCTACCGTTTGTGATATAAGACAATAAAAATGAAAGAGAAGAGGAAATAAAGAGGAAGAAAAAAATTATTAGAATCATCATTAATTAGTTCATCAGAACACCAGCGAAACTGAATATATAATATCACTTACGATAATAAAAATATTTTTTTCTTTCAAAAATGAGTTATAAAGTTGCACTTGTAGCATTGATTATTTTATCCACCTTTTCACTAACAATTTCCAGGAATTTTTGAAATAGTTTATTTTGTCCAAGTATTGAATAAGGACAGCAAGCATAACGTTTTATATTAAACTGGTGATTAAAGTAGGCAAGGAAAGATATTGATATTGCTCATTTAAGTAAATTCTTAATCTTCTAATACACATGAAATGCATATAATTCTTCAACATTTCTGAGTGACAAACGTATTTTCGGGTCCATATGAAGTGTTGGAAAATCAAAAGTATTTAGAAGAATGTCAAAAAATCGTTGTAATGACAGCAATGATGAAAGCCGAAATATTTCTAATGTGCCTAAGCCAGAGAATTTCTCAAAACTTTTGTACAACACAAAGCAATCATAATTACTAAAAGATGCATTAAGTTTCATGAAACCTGACAGTGTTTAAAATTTGTTCTTGAAAATCTTTTTGTTATGCAGAGAAAGGCATAAAAAAGTTAAAAAGGGATAATTCTGTAAATGCATTTTTGCATAGTGTATGCAAATTGAAATTCTAGCATAATTTTTATTAATACATATTTTAATTCTATATTTTTGGATTTGCCGCATCACTCACATATTATGTTACAGCCGTTTTCTGATGAAATTCAATGTCTTAGTACGTAGGTAGATTCAAATGTTTCTTGCCTTACATGTAATTTTTTTTTCAGTAAATTCTTCTTGCAGATATGTAGTAGCATTACTAAATGAATAAATTTGAAAGCTTTCTTAGAAAACTCATGTGCGTTCTTTTTTATTACATGAAATGATGAGCTAGCTTGTTCTGAAATGTTTAAAATTGAGTATAGTTCTTTGGTTAAAAAAGGAGGTTTAATCCCAATGAAATAACATAAAACTTGGATCATGCATCTGCTGATTCATCTCCTTTCTATTCTCAGATATGGGCTGAGAATTCATAGAAGATGAATCTCGTGAAATTCAATCATTGAAATACTGCTGGGATATAAATTGGGAGAATATTGAGATTAAATGCCAAGGAAATAGCCTAAAGATTGTATCCATCTAAAATAATTGTTCTGCACATTCTGCATGAACATGTTCACATGAACAAAGTTTCTTCAAAAGGAATAACCTGACTTCTTTAAGCAATTCAAAAGCAGTAATGTGTTGATGTAATTCATATATTATTATGTTATATTCATGTATGTATTATTTTCTACTAGATTATTTCATATACTATTTCCTTTGAAAAAATTAGTTAGAATTCTATTGAAGTGAATTTACTCATTAGCATATTTAAAATGGAATATATATATATACAGAGAGAGAGAGACAGCAATAATTGTTTCCTACTTTTACTTACTGTATTTTTATAAAAGCGGCTCGCATTTTAATATTGCCCAAATATTATTTTTAATGAATTATTCCCTCTCAATAGGCAGTTTTTGGAATTTTTATAAATATTTTCATAAAAATGGACATTTATTAATTTTACTTAACTATTTTATTAATATGCACTATTTTTATTAATTTTCGCAATTTCTATTCCTAAGAGATAGTCCACTACAAAAAACTACTTAATACATGTAGTACTATATATTCATACATAAAGAATATATTACGCATTCATACATATAGTATTACAGAAATTTTTTACAACAAAAATATCCGCAATAATTTAAGCGCAAATTGTTGCCGAAATATTAATTAATTGTAGACAAAAATGCGATAAGTTTAGAACCAAAACAACAAAGACAAGGAAAAAATTAAATATAAAACCATTACAATCCCTAAATCTCCCAATAAAAATGAAAGACCCTAAAAACTCAATATATTTAAACTAGAAGAAACCCCGAAACAATAGAAATACATAAAAAATCAAAGGAACAGGAGCACAATCAAAACCTGATTCAACATTATCAAGAAGATCGATAAAATCCCAATTCAGTCAACTTTTTAGGCTTTAGTGTTTAATTAAAATAATGCTTCCTCGACAATGCGGCTTTTTCTGAATTAACTGACACTAAAATCTGTTAAAAGTTCGCTTAAGTTACCTACTACGTTTAATCGTTATATGGAGTTTATGTCAATATTATCTGTTATGTATGGTATTTATGCATAATTTTATTTGCTATCCTTGAGAAATTAAATGTCAAATGTACTCAAAAAGGCTGCAAGAGTTCAGTGTTAAGCAATGTCAGTTTGAAATGCGTATGCTTAATTAGAATGGATGTGTTGAAACTTTGAAGTTAAGTTGGATCATTGTTTGGAATTCATATCAGTATTTCCTGTTATGCAGGATTTTATTTGCTGTGTATGATAAATTAAACATTATTCTCATAAAGCTGTAAGAGTTCAGTATTAAATTAGATCATGTCATATTAAATTAGATGATGTGAAATGCATATCTTTCGGATTAAGTTAGAATGAACATGTTAAAAAGCTTTGAGACTCATAAAACAATAATGATCATGCTATTTGAAAAAAAAAATATTCCGAGCTGGGAGAAAGGAAACAAGCTTCCAATTCCTAGCTAAATGTTAATTCTATGTGCATTATAGACATCTTTTTTGAGTTCTTCGGAAATATGGCTATAATTCGAATTTAAAATAGTACATTACAGTGTGGATTTTCTTTTCTGTTGTTAAAAATAATTCGACCTCCTGTACCTTGTCAAGAAAGTAAGGTTGTGATAAGTTTGAATATAGCATTATTTATGAAGTTCTGCGGTAAATTGTGGAATCATGTTAAGAATCCGAGTGACGTTTTCACATGAAGAAAATCAAGGTTTAGAGTATGTTTGATGATTTAAGATATGATGCATAAAAGAAAATCCGAAATATTTTTTGTAAAGTGTTTCAAAGAATTAACAGAATATATGTTAGTAATATAAATGAATCCTTCTGCTGAATAAAAAGGTACGTTCTGAATATATTCTTGTTGTATGTATATTCGTCTGTAAAGCAGAATAATAAGAAATGAAATACTTTCGGTATGTATTTGAATTAAACTGGTTAGAAAGGTTCTTGTATTGGTTTGAGTGGACTTTATGCCATGAAAGTTTATTATTCTTTATAAGATTTGTTCAAATTCGGTAGGTTTTACTGTAAAGAAAGTAAGTCTTGTGTGAGTCTATTTATAATTGGGAAAAAGGAATCAGAAATGCGGCATGAATATATTCTCAAAGCCGGATAAAAGATAAATATCAGGAAAAATGTATAAATACTGTAGAAAGTGCAAATTTACATTTGTTAGACATAGTTTGGTGAACCTTTTAAATAAAAGTAAGACGTGTAAAAGGGAATCCGTAATGTTTTGTATAGAGTTTCAAAAAGATAGTACAGTCATTAGTAGTCAGTAAAATGCATTGGAAGGAAAGTTCTTCTATTAAGCATTAGTAGCATAAAAAGTGAGAAAAGTAACATTCCAGTTAAACAATATAGAATCAACATTGCACGTACTGGTTGAAAGTTACAGAAAATATTATCCATGAAGTTCTCCAGAAAGAAATGATATGCATGTAAATTCTAG
The DNA here is from genome assembly GCA_000611955.2 of Stegodyphus mimosarum. Classification (NCBI taxonomy): domain Eukaryota; kingdom Metazoa; phylum Arthropoda; class Arachnida; order Araneae; family Eresidae; genus Stegodyphus; species Stegodyphus mimosarum. Next base: position 67,823 of record KK112364.1, read on the forward strand.
CTTAAATTTCGTAGACAAAGAAATATTTGTAGGTTTACTTATGAAAAAATTAAAATACAACATAAGTAAGTATTTAAAACAAGGGGTAAAATTTATGGGTAAAATAAAAATGTAATAAGAAAACATTTTACAGAATAAAAAAATTTACATTTATAAAAACGAAAAAAATAAAAAGTGAAAAGAAAAAACTGAAATTTACTTTTGAAGCACAATACAAAAGAAAAATTGCTTTCGTGAAAACAGAAGTGAAAAAAAAATAAATTTATGAAAATATAAATGGTATAGTGAGGCTCCGTCGTCAGGCATGGTGAGGCAGCAAGTTCGGATTTGAAGGCAGTTGAGGTTTATATCAAAACGTTTTCCGAACTGATAGAAGCCAAAGGATACATCCCCCAGCAAGTCTTCAACTGTGACGAGACAGGGCTTTTTTGGAAAAGGATGCCGAATAGGACTTACATAACGGCAGAGGAGAAGACGATGCCAGGTCACAAACCCATGAAGTATAGACTAACTCTAGCACTTTACGCCAATGCGAGTGGCGACTGCAAAATCAAGCCTCTGCTGGTATACCATTCGGAAAATCCCAGAGCCTTTAAGTCACATAAGATTTTAAACGAAAATTGCCAGTTATGTGGAGCGCAAATCCGAAGGCGTGGGCCACCAGGAAATTCTTTGTGGAGTGCATAAGCCTGTTGTTTGGCCTTTCTGTTAAAAAATATCTACAGGAAAACAACCTACCCATGCAAGCCCTTCTTGTCCTCGACAATGCCCCTGCTCACCCACCAAATCTCGAATATGATTTACTTGAAGAGTTCAAGTTTATAAAGGTTTTCTATCTACCACCCAACACCACTCCTATCCTGCAGCCCATGGATCAGCAGGTGATTTCTAATTTCGAGAAGTTGTACACCAAGTATATTTTTCGGCGCTGCTTTGAAGTGACGGAGAGCACAAACCTTACCCTTAGAGAGCTCCGGAAGGACCACTTTAACATCGTGATATACCTAAGAATTATCGATCAGCCCTGGCTGGGTGTTACATAAGACCTTAACCTCTGTATAGAAGAAGCTGTGGCCTGAGGCTGTAGCTGAAAGGGCCTTCGAAGGATTGGAACCCGAAGTGTCAATGGTAGAGGACATTGTTTCTCTGGGAAAATCCATGGGTCTGAAGGTGGATGAGAGAGATGTGAACGAATTTGTCGAGGAACAGTCTCAGGAGCTGACAACCGAGGAGGTACACGATCTAAATTCGCAGCAGCATACGGTAGTTCAACGAAAAATTAGTTTTCAAGAGGAGCCAGAGATGGAGGAGGTTAACCCTGCAAGAGATATAAAGGAGATCTTGGGAATGTGGGAGAAAGTTGTAGCGTTCGTGGATAAAAATCACCCCGAAAAAGTTGCAAGTGGTCGTGCATCGGAGTTGTTGAACGAAACTTGCCTAGCTCATTTCCGCAATATCCTGAAAGAGAGGAAGAAACAAACCTCCTTGGACAGTTTTTCTAAACGATCTGCAGGTGAAAATGAGCAAAGCGTGACAAAAATAGCGAAGACCAGTAACGAAAATTAAGCGCTTCCGTAAGCACTTCACTTTTTCTTTTATTATGTTTTTACGGAATATGTATTTGTTGTTTATAAATAAATGTTTCTAATTTGTGCTGCTGACCGACTTAAGCAATTTGAATTTCAGCTTTGAAACTGTTTTGAAATATCCATATTCGCATTCATTTTTTTTATAATTATTTTCAGGTCACATAATAGTTCAGAGATTCCTAAAAGGGATGCGCTTGTTCTCCAGTTATTTTACAGCTTCACTGCATCAGATATTCCCCTCGTAGAAAGTTTGGAAAGGCTAACATACTTCTGGCGGTCCATTTCAGATGCTTTTATCACATCCAATGAGATGCGACGAGTGATGCAAAGATTCATCGGTTTCAACGATAGCAGACTGGAAGAAATTTGCAAAGAATTTCAGAAGAGTTATTTTTCTATTTTATACGGGGCAAAACCAAGCGAAGAGACCAAGCCGAGAAGCCTGAAGCATTATTGCCGATGTGTAATTCGTAAGAGACTGCGTCTTAATTCCAAACTCCCGGGTGGAATCACCAGCTTAGGTTTGTCTTCTTTGGTGCAGTCTTACTTGAAATTGGCATATTAAATTTTGAACATGTAAGCACGACATGCCTAGACATTTCTTCAGATGGAGCAAGGAATTACTCTGGTGTAGAATAAAATGAACTATATATGTACACTTTCATATTATAACTCTTATAATAAATTCATTTGTAGCTTTATAATTCAGAGGAAGGATACAAGTATAATTTACAAATTTTAGGTAAAAAATGTTTAAAAAAGCACCTTTTCGATAATTAACGAATAATCGTAAAACATCGTGAATAATAACATAGGTATTTCATATCAAAAGGTCTTGAACTAATTTTTAAATAATTTTATAATTTAATTTTTATTTCTAAAATCGTTGGTAATTTTTTCAAAATTTACTTTTCGAATTGATTACTTTATTCACGTTCTCTAGAGAAAATAGCATTTTCTTAAAACTGTTCTTCACCAAGTGAAGTTTTCACATTATTATTATTTTAAGTTTGCTAAAGCTTCTTTCACCTCTTACAACAGTAACTGGCAACATTAAAATATTCTTAATATCATCTTGCAGATTTGGATAAACTTAAAATAAACTGCGTTTCTAAGTTATCTTCGAAAGGTCTAAATTTGTAGGTGTTTTAACTTCTAAAATTTTCAAATTAGCATGATTTTCATAACTAGGCATTTGAGATTAACATTCTGCAGTATTTATATCATTTGGGCATATGTTTTTTTAATAAATCCTCTAAATCTGATAACTTTTATTATCAGTCTCCCTAATCACAGATTGAAAACCGGAAGATGTCTTTTTATTTTTATATATCTTTATCTAAGTTGTGAGGTTGAAACATTTATCATTTCCTTTATTTTTTACAAAGAAAAAAAATATTTTTCTGAAAAATTGGTTCATTTATCAGTTAATTTAACATAATCTGATTCACTAACTTTTTCTTTTTCATGTCTCTTCAAATTCTATCGATATATTCATTTTTAGAGTTAAATTTCCACATCTCTCAACAATATTTTGGCAAATATTTTTCCTACATAATGCAAATAGAGATAATCCATTTAGTATGTTTCTTTGCTGTAAGGCTATTAACTAAGAGAAGGGACGGCTTCATAGAAAACTTTCTAAGGGGAACGGATGTTTCATTAATGTTATATAGGCAGAAAACAGCCGAAAAACTGTATATTCATCCCGTTCACTGAGATTCGAATTAGGTTAAATGCTGTAGTAAGTATGCAGCTTCATAAACAGTTACAGTTTTCTACCGTAACGTCTTTATTAATATTTTCCATTTCTTGCAAAATAAAATTTCATGCAGATAACCTATATAAAATTTTTAATTGATGTTCTTCCATACGATATTATTTTGGGCCCATTGCATTGATTCTGGTGCGGGGTATGGAAGAACAGCACGTGTAAATATGTAAAATAAGATTTAAATATGTATGTACAATAAAGTTTAAATATTTACAGCAAAGTTTAATACGTGCAACACAAATAGTAATTCAAATGCTTATTAATCTGGCTCCTAAACATATGCGACCTCTAAGCATAAATACTTGAAAAGCCTCACCGAATTAGGCACGGATTACAGGAGAGCGAGAGTACAAGAGAATGTAGCTTGTTGGTAGCGTTGCTAAATTCTCTCTTTCTAATCTACAATTTCCCTCTGTAATTAAAGACCGCATAATTTACATTACTGGTGAGACTGGCGAATAAACATTGAAGTCGGCTATAACATAAAATTAACGTCTTCATTGATATAAAACTTTTAAGGGATTTCTTGTAAAGGAAACTGTGGCAAGAGGTAGAGTTCATTATAAAGAGAAGGTATGGAATCGCTAATTTTGGTCCATGGCTTTCTTAGACAAATGCAGTCTATGCAGTTTATTATTATAAACGTAAATCAGTATCAACACATTAGTCCCCAAAGTAAATTTTAATGTTAAGAATTGTACATTTAATACTGTGAAACCCCAGAACATTTGAGAATAAATTAATTTAGATTAATTTATTTAATTTATATTTTCTTTTCTTTTTTTGTCACACAAAATTTTTCTTAACTCCTTTTCTAGAATTAATGGAAACCTTGCAATAAAAATATATATTAAAAAATCCTACCATTGACGAAGTGGTTATTTACCTCAAAGCAAATTAAACTGACCATTCTCATTTCCTTTTAAGTTTTTTCAAATTCAGTAGATTCCCCGTGTATTAGATAAATAACGAATACATTACTTAGGTTCTTCTGCGCTTAGCTTTCGATAGAATAAATTATATAAATATCTGCTGACTTTTATAAAATCTGAACACTTCTAACATTTTTAAGTAGATTTCAAATATTTTCATCTGCTTTAATAAACATACCTGTTTTCTCAGACACAATTTCTAATACAAGAAACTGCATTGATGTATTCTAATAGAGAAATACTAATTTTGTAAAGGAAGTTGAAATTCTTATTTTCTCTGTTATAAAACGGCAAATTAGGTGGATTATTTGAATAGGGCAAAACACAAGAGGGTTATCTACCTAACGGGAGGAACGCCTTCGTGAAGGACTTTCTATTCACGTTACACAAAGCGAAAATCAAACATGCAGTCAACCCGTTCGCCTTGGATCGAAATTAGGCCGAACTCCCAGTAGTCAGCAGACATTTATGTAAGTTATTCTGTTGAAAGCTACGCGCAGAAGAACCTAAGTAATGTATTCATTATCTATCTAATAGTCGTCTCGGTGCTGCTCACTTCTAAAACGAAAACTTATCTTATTTATTCTTAACAGATTTCAAGATTAAACTGCTAAAATATTTATTATGCGGGTTCTACTTATAGTTCCTAAACAGCTTGTGACTGATGGTATGGCATTTTCTTCAAGTGTGCAAGTAAATATTAACCGCAACTCTTTGTAAAGATTCCTGAAAGATTTCTTATGAAACGTCAGATAGTTACCCTGTGTTGAGTGTTAACTTTCTTGAGAACTTCTGAAAGATTATTGCAAAGAATCAATTTTATTTTCAGAAATGTGTGTTTTCATATAGAAATGGAATAAGTAATGGACGTTTTAATCACACAACTGAAACGGAGGAAAATTTAAACGAAATATCTTACGATTTCTATAACTTTTAACTGGTAAAATGTCATTGGATTTGTGTATAGAGACAGATTCTAACTTAGAACTTAAACATGATACAAATAATATAAATGTTCCAAGAATTTCATCAGAAAACATATCCAGTTGAAAAACGCTATTTTAATAATTCTGATTGTTAAAGCATGATCAACTACTTTAAATATGATTCAGTAATCCAGTTTAGTTCAGTTCTTTCTGAATTAGAAAACTTCAAGCATATTTTTAATGTTGCTTTTTCTATTACTAGGGTGAAAGAAACTTCAGAAAACTTAAAAGATTAAAACAATTATGCAAAAACTTCCCCTGTTTAAGAAAAATTTTAAATATGGTAATTTTCTCTAGCATTCATTAAATAATAAAGCCAACATCAGTTAAATAATCAAGTAGATTAAAAAAAAGCATTGTCTGTTTTGCTTCATTAAAAGAAAAAAAAATTTTAAGCAAGCTTGAAATACAAATATAATACTTGCGTATTAATTGCATTATTATTTATATTATTTCAGTGTTATTTGCTATTTATCAAAAATACATTTTTTGCATTTAAAAATTACATATCATTACAGGTATTATGAATTTGATTGTATAAAGTTGCGATTAAAAATATTATAAATGTTAACGTTATATTTGCTGATTCTATAAGTTTATAGGTATAGTTAAACTGATATTTTACAGAGTAATTGCTACATTTACCCAGGCTTAAAGAAACTCTACAACCATAAGTGGCTATTTTTGTTCTGGTATAAGATAATTCTCCTGCCTGTACAGGAGTGATTAATACAATACATTGTAATGTAGTAATATAATGTTGAAAATGAGTTGTAATGTAGCTGAGCTCTGTTAAAAAAAATGCGTCTATGTTTTAAGACTGTTATTGCAATGTCATCGAAAAGACTTAAATGTGTTAGATCAAGTATTTTTACGTACTGTGCCGAGCTATGCTTCAGTGTATTTTAAGTAGCTTAACAGTAGAATATAAAAAATGTTACCATACTTTAAAAATTTTATTAATTGTATAATTGCAGTATTATAATTTGTATAAATGTATGGAAAATGTTTTATTAACGTCATTGATCCGTCGGTATAACTTCCTATATATTTCCTGGTATAAGGGTAATGTATCAATATTTAATATCATGTATTGTAATGTTATGTTGAAATGTATCTATGCTATTATTATGTTGAAAATGTGTTGTGATGTATCTATGCTATGTTAAGAAAGTATCTGGGTTTTAAGTCTGATATTGCACTACGCGAACTAAGCTTAAGTGTTACGAGTGTTTTCAGATAAGGTGCCAAGTGTTTTTACATAACGCACAGAGTTATGTTTTAGTGCATTTTAAGTAGCTTAATAGCAGCAGATATGAATTATTACTATATTTTATTAATTGTATAATTTCAGTATTATTAATTGTATAAGTGCATGGAAACAATTTTGTAAACATCATTCTACTATAACCGTAAGTATCCATTATTATCCCGGTATAAGATAATCGTCCTTTAATTGTAGCAGTAATTAATATAATGTGTATTTGATTAATATAATTATTATTAATATAATTGATTAACATAATACGTAGTTGTAAATGTGTTTTAACTTATGTAGGCCATATTAAGAACGTATTTAGGTTTTAAATCTGTTATTGCATTGCCTTCGAATAGGGTTGAATACATTAGATCTGTTGTTTTTACATAATGTACCAAGCTATGCTTCAATGTATTTTAAATATCGTAACAACTGTATTTATGAACTCTTTTATGTATTTTACAATTTGTGTTAAAGGTATAAATTCAATGCTTGTTATTTGCATGAGTATATGGAAGCTATTTTATAAACTTCATTGTTTCGTAACCATAAACGTCCATATTTATCCTCATATAAGGAAATTTTCTTGTTAGTGCAGAAGTGTTCAATATGATTTAACACAATATGATAATATAACGCTGAAAATGTGTTGTAACATATCTATGCTATGTTAAGAATGCATCTAGGTTTTTTAGTCTGTTATTGCATCGCCTTGGATAAGACTGAAGTGCGTTCAGTTGATTTACGTAATGTGCCAAGATATATATGAACTGTTCCTATAGTTTATGAATTTTATTAATTGTGTATGTTCACTTATTAATTGTATAAGTGTAAGGAAACTGTTTATAAACGTCATTGATCCGCCGCTATAACTTCCTATATATTTCCTGGTATACGGGTAGTGTACCAGTGTTTAATATCCTGTATTGTAATGTAATAATATTATCTTGAAAATGCGTTGTGCTGTATCCATGCTATGTTAAGGACGTATCTGAGTTCTAAGACTGATACTGCACTACGCGACCTAAGCTTAAGTGTTACGAGTGTTTTTAGATAATGTATCAAGTGTTTTTACCTAGCGCACAAAGTTATGTTTTAGTGCATTTTAAGTAGCTTAATAGTAGCAGATATGATTTATTACTATATTTTATTAATTGTATAATTTCAGTATTATTAATTATATAAGTGTATGGAAACAATTTTGTAAACATCATTCTACCATAACCGTAAGTATCCATTATTATCCCGGTATAACATAATCGTCCTTTAAGTGTAGCAGTGATTAATATAATATATTGCAATATTAATTAATGTGTAATTGATTAATATAATTATTATTAATATAATTGATTAATATAATACGTAGTTGTAAATGTGTTTTAACTTACGTAGGCCATATTAAGAATGTATTTAGGTTTTAAATCTGTTATTGCATTGCCTTCGAATAGGGTTGCGTACTTTAGATTTGTTGTTTTTACATAATGTGCCAAGCTTTGCTTCAATGCATTTTAAATATCGTAACAGCTGTATTTATGAACTCTTCATGTATTTTACAATTTGTGTTAAAGGCATAAATTCAATGCTTATTATTTGTATGAGTATATGGAAACTATTTTATAAACTTCATTGTTTCGTAACCATAAACGTCCATATTTATCCTCATATAAGGCAATTTTCTTGTTAGTGCAGCAGTGTTCAATATGATTTAATACAATATGATAATATAACGCTGAAAATGTGTTGTAACATATCTATGCTATGTTAAGAATGCATCTAGGTTTTTTAGTCTGTTATTGCATCGCCTTGGATAAGACTGAAGTGTGTTCAGTTGTTTTTTCGTAACGTGCCAAGCTATATGTGAACTGTTCCTATAGTTTATGAATTTTATTAACTGTATATGTTCACTTATTAATTGTATAAGTGAATGGAAACTGTTTTATTAGAATCATTGTTCCGTAATATCATTGTTCATAACCACAGATGCCTACATTTATCTTGGTACAAGGTTATTCTCCTGCTAATGCAACAGAGTTTATATAATGTACTGCAATAAAATAATATAATGTTAAAAATGTGTATAACGTATCTATGGTATGTTAAGAAAGTATCTGGGTTTTAAGTCTGTTATTGCAATGGCGTGAAATACGCTTAAGCGTATTAGAGGAGGCATTTTTACATAATACGCCAAGCTATGCTTCAGGATAAGCAATAATTTTTAATTTTACGTTACTGTTTAATCAATGGCATGAAATTTTTGAATTAATCATGTATTTTAATTCAGAAATGGTCTAAATAAAATCCTGTTGCACATTTACTATGAAACCATAAATTTTTAAGCCGTTTTTGTTTTATTCTGAAATCAAGTCGATCAGTTGTCAGCATTCTTTCTTTCACCTGTTGTATCTACTTAATATACATTACTCAATATTTCTCACAAAATCATGTATTCATTTTATTTTGAGATGAGCTGCACCCAACTCTCGATGCTTGCAGCAAGGTTTAGTTTAGTTTTTTCATTTAGTCTCAAGTTGATAAAAAAAGAAGATATATAATAAAAGATATGTAATGATATATCATTAAGAGAATAGTATTACTACCTTGACTTTTGATTATATATCAGTAACAGCCCAACTAACCACATGAGTAGTTCTTTCACAGGTTTCTTTTTCTGGGTAGGTTACATGGCAAAAAATGATTTTCTGTCAAGTTCACACTGGGCAGTTTCAGTTTGGACCAAGCCTAAACTGAAACTGCCTAAGCACAGGTTTCCATATATAAGTTTAGTGCTCATTAGTAGAAATAATAACACTATTAGAATAACTTTTATTTCCAATCACAATGTCATGAGATTATGGCAATCCAGTTAAGTTTGCAGTTAGTTGAAGGACCTAGTCGAAGCAAATGTTTTTTCATAATTAATTTAAGTAACATATATTAT
>KK112364.1:77332-92027 GCA_000611955.2 Stegodyphus mimosarum
ATCTAATATTCAAAAGCAAAGTTTTGTTGAATGTGCAAATTTTAATTTATTATTTTAGATCCTGGTACTTCGAAGTTGCAAGGTAATTTCTTACGTCAACATTCTTGCATCAGGATTTTTGTAATCAATGTTACAAGACAGTGAAACTCCACTGGTCAATAGATATTACAGGACTGCTTACTATTTATATTCTGGCTTTAAATTTTAGAATTATGAACAGAGTTTGCATAATATCTGTACTTAACTAATTATATAAATTAGTTCTTTGCGAAATAATATTTCCATAAAACGAAATATGAAGCTATAGGCAGCTATAATATATGCACATATGCAGCTATGATATATGCATATATGCAGCTGTAATATATACTTATATGCAGCTAAGAAGCATACGTCCTATTTCAAATTTCATAATTTAGTTTTGCTCGAATTTAGAGAGAAATATGAAGAACTGCCCAGAGTTCTTGCCAAGTACTTTTGAGCTATCCTAATTTATAAACTTCTAAAGTCATTTTGACGAAAATATTTATCCTTACAGTTAGCTCCTGATTATCCGGAGTTCGGTTAAACTGGGCACTGCAGGTAAAACAAAAGTTAAGTTTCTTTATTGCGGAAGGATGGAAAAGTTACTTTTATAAAGCAGAAAAGCAAACCAAACTGACTGAAAAAAAAAATACAAAAACGAAAAAGAAAAATGCGTGGGCTAACATGATGTCATAGTATTTGGAACTTGTTTTTATTATAACAGTTCAAAGTTTAATTTCATGTAATCCGGAATATTACATAATTTCTCGCGTATTTTCCCCCATCTTTTAATTAATTTAATTTAATTTCCGAAGAAAGCGCTTACAGCAAAAACATAACAAATAAAAAGTAATCATGGAGAAGCTAGTGATAATTATCACAATATCGTTTCTTTAAAAGAAACTTCCAATAAGAATACGCAGTAATATTAACATTATAGTATCTGACGAATATTGAGCCGGTCTGACGTAGTTGTAAAGTCACACGGATACCTCGCATGAATAACAGCAGGACACTTGGTCACCTCAGGGACACCTCGTCTTAACAGCAGTTCTGAAGAGAGACGTCGCAGGGAAAAGGCCGAACAAAATATTCGGATTTCGAAAGATCGAACACATCAGAAATAGATAAGGCTACAGTGAGCTGGAACGTAAATAAGAGAAGTAAGAGGAAATCAGATGTTTGGAAAGTTTCTTAAGTGTGAGAACACCTGCCACGTGCGGGTAGCTTTATAATGTATTTCTCCTGCCTTTGTCGCATGCCTTCGTGGTGTAGTGGTCAGCACGCTTGGCGCGTATTCGAGAGGTCCTTGGTTCGAATCCCGACGATGGCATTGCTCAATATTTCATCTCTCCTTCTTCCAAAATAACCTAATGACTCTACAGTGGCATGCAAACACAAAAAAGGTGGTGGATGATGATTCTTCACCGCCAGGATTTAGCGACTGGGTCCCCTAATCCCCAGTCGCTCTTTAAAAGGGGAGTATATAAGGCATTTCTCTCGCCTTCTTCGCATGCCTTCGGGGTGTAGTGATCAGTACGCTCGGCGCGTATTCGAGAGGTCTGTGGTTTGAATCCCGGCGAGGACATTGCTCAGTATTTCATATCTGCTGCTTCCAAAATAATCTAATGACTCTACAGCTTAAAGAAGAATTTGTACTAAGTACATTCAAAATAATAAATGCAAAGGGGAATAAAATGGGTAAAATAGAACAGAAGATAGAAACTGAAACAAATAGAAACTGAATACACTGAATAAAAATAAAAACAATCGAGGAATACAATTAACCAATAAATTAGCCCTCAGAGGGAAAATTTATGTGCAACAGAGAAAGGCGGAAAATTTTCAAATATTTTTAAAATTTTTCAATCGTTATGTTCTGAATATTTAGTAGTTCTAGTGAGAAAATTTAGGAACTATAGGGGGAATTTCAAGAGGAAAATAAGCGAAGAAATACGACATAAATATCGGTAGGTCATTTGTTAAAAGAAATTATTCAGTCTTAAAAAAAATGTACTGCTAATAATTTTTTTTTCATGTTGATTCTTATCGAAATACAAGAGTGATAATGTAGTTAAAATGCAGCAGCATATGCCTGGTGAAGTGAGAAACATAGATAAGGACTGGAAGAAACAGAAAGAAGATGAGCTTGCACACTCAGAAGGAGAGAGAAAAAACTTTTAAGACTGATTTTCATTTATATGATCCCAACATAATCTGCGGAATGGCCTGCTTGGAAATACAGGTAAATTATTTACGGTATTTTTAGGTTAATTACAATATACATTATTCCGCTTTTCTGTGTTATTTTAATTGCCATCCATTTAACCGTGATTTGGAGTTAACTGTGACTGTTGGCCCTTGTATTATCCCGGTTCTCCTTTCTATATACCTTTCCCTCGCACCTTAGCTCGATTTTCCGCCCATCGGTGCAGAACGACTTAAAGGGGTGCAAAACCAGACATCTGTCTTTGTCTGTCTGTCTGAGTTCATTGCACGTCTGTTTAAAAAATTAATAATTTAATGTTTACAATATATTGGACGCATTAATAGCGTTGCAATATATTTATTTCATTTGCAGTTATCATTAGTTAGTATAAAAATACTTTATTTTATAACACTTATAAACTGTATTTTGCTTACTGTAATCGACCTAAGTGCCATATGAGTCGATTCCAAATTTTAGCTAAGCATGCCTGGAGGTTAGCGCTCAGTTTATTATTAATCAATGAACCAAGTTTTCAATGTTTGAAAGCACAAGAGCCGAGATTATTGTAAAATCGTTAAAAAAATGAGGCATTTCAGTTTTTTTTGGAGGATGCAAAGATGATTTTGCTGAAGGCTGATAGTGAAAAAGGGTAGCTTCCGATAATTCAAATGCCGAATGGGATACATATGACTGTGTGATAGCAACGGCAAAAGATAGAGAGGAAATAAATGAACACTCAATTTCAGATGATAACTGACTTCAAGTATACATATGTTTCTATTTAAATATATAAGTAAATAAGAATGAAAAAAAATGATTTACCCGCAACAATTCATTTTTAACATGCTTTTACAGCAAGTACGATTATTATTTTTTTCTCATCATAAAATTTGGGTTAAATAATTCTCTTTTTCATTTGTGTAAGCAAATACAGCTTTCTACTCAGTATTTCATTTAGAATGATAAATATATTTTGGGGTGTCATTTTTGGCTTAAAATGCCAAATTATACGCCAGAAGAATATTTTAATTGGTCTTCTTAGCCAGCTGTTAACATAGCGCAGCCGCTTAACTCAGTCATAAATAAATAAACGGACGAAGTGCCTCTTTGCCTGCTTCTCCATCAGTAGAAAGCGAACTTGCATAAATAATATATCCCGTGCCCCACGTGGTTCTTTCAATTTAGCCTAACTCTTCACATAGCTCAGCTTCAATATGTGCATGCATAAAATAAGCAGCAATATTTTCATTATATACCATCTTTTATGTTAATTCTTTGGACTTTAAGAAAAAAAAATAATACCGTTCTAGTATGGAAAAGACTAATGTCATCAGAGTGTCTGCATATAACTAAAATAATATGGTGATTGAAGGAAACACAGGTTCTGCCATTAGCCGTCTACATTATTAAAGTGAAAATCATAATACAGTGGAACCCTGGTTCCCGAATATCACGAACAAATTATCCGAAGATTATATTATCATAGCTGACGAACGGTGTCTCAAGTTGGCAGCATACGATTTTCAGATTCGTTTTAAGGTAACATATTGCGCATAATTATTTATCTGTCAAGAACTTCTGGAAATATCATTTTAATATTTTCCATTGTTTAATTCTCATTAACAGTTTTCATTGGCAGTAAGTAATTTGTAGGAACAGAATTTGTCCTAGAGAAATTGATCAGATACTTTTATTTTTGTTCTTTATGATACTTTTCTAGGCAAAACCATGCGCTAGAAGGTTAACAATGAAGACGTGAACGAGTTACTAGAGGACCTAAAAATGATAAAACGAGAAAGAATTACAACAGCTTCAGAAGTGGTAACAAAAGGCGATTGTAGGAGAAATTTCTTTTTCAGAAGGAGAGGAAGGAAGAAAAATATTCCTAGTTTTCTAATCTGTGAAATTCGTGCAAAATGGGGGTACGCTACACAGTTTTCAAGTTAATAAATCATCCTTATAAAGCAGTAGCAAGCTGCAGCATAAGCGTTCTCAATGACAGTGCCGTATTTCGCTTTAAAAGCATTTTGAAACGTAGGCAACAACAAATTACATTGAACAAATTTTGAGTGAAACAGAGCTCAGTGAGTCTTAATGTAATCAAAATGTGCTGGCGCTTAGAGAAAAAGTAAATTTCTGTTTTTTTTTTCATTCATGCTCTTTTGTCTTAGATTTACTGATTTCCATTCGTTTTGGTTTATGAACTTGAGGACAAAGTACTGTTGTAAAGTTTAAGTTAGCAGTCAGCTATGGTCCCGAAATGAATTAACACCCTAATTCCTACGAAGGATATTGTTCTGGTTTATAAATAGCCTTCAGGAACGAATTAAATTCGTAAACCGAGATTTAACAATAGCTAAAGCAGGTTTTTCATATATTAGCAACTTCTGTTATTGAAGCCGCTTAATCGGTGTGCTGGTGAATAAAAATTGATTCTCGGTGTTCGAGTTCCACGATAGACGGAAATGTTCGTGACTGTTATGGAGTCGGAGAAAGTAGAATCCGTCCGGCCAGAAGTCATCTGGTGAGGTTAGTAGGAGGAAAGGGGATATATGATCTTAGGTTGTTTTGATCCAAACTGGATTAGTGTTGGTGAGAGAGGGAGGAAAAGTTATGTAACTCACTTCACTTATATCCAGTGCTGAAAGATTAAATGCTCGAACTTTTCTCTCGTTCATGTTTCTTCATTGACTTTCTTAGCATAGACATGGATTACGTGAACATAATCAAATATCGAAACTAATGTCTTATAGCACCGTGCAATTTTTCCCCCCTGTTCAATAATCGTCATCCTTCCTGATCGCTACGAGATTTCCTTTTCACTTGTCTAGAGAATTTCATGGTACGAATTTTTTTTATATGTACAATTTGCATGCCTCATTTATTTGCAATGCCTTTTAGTTAATGATTTGTTAGGTTTGCCTTATGTGATTATGGCAAATCAATGGAGAATTCTCCATATAGCATTTTACCGTATAAAAGAAAGCTAGTAAAATTGGTAGATACCATTAAATCATCAGCGCTGTGTGGTTTTAGCGTAGTATATTGAGATTTTCTCCATGTTGTGTGTAAAGATGGCTTAAAATTTTGTCGCCAGAAAGTGAAATTAATTTTATATAATTTTGCTTTAGAAAAACGAACGTCGGAAAAACTGAAAACATACAAGTATCACTGAGAAAAGTCATCAGAGCAAAAATGTACACTATTAAAAAAATAATAAGGATCATAGACTGGCTGACTGTTTCGAATCGACTGTACGGAACTGTCACTTGCTCGTAATTACTTACGACTATTAGAAAACTCCATGCGTATCTACCTGTGATGTGCAGAAATGTCATTATGCGAGAATATTATGTGTGGAAGTGTCACTTCATTTTTAAAACTCTGGTTATAAAGTGTTTGAATCTGATTAATTTTTTTTTATCTTTCCCAATGAATCGTTTTGTTCAACATATGCAAACTACAAAAAGTGAATTTAATTCATTTTGTTTACGCTGAAATCAGTTTGACAATATTACAAAATTTTAATAGTTATACACGGCATATTTTGCTGTCTCTTGTTCAGTTGCCGAATCTTTTCAATTATAAGATGCATTTTTATCCTATACAATCAAAATGATTGAATCTTAGAACATACGACATCTTAGAATGGAAACACAGGGCCGGAGAGTTTTCTTTCCTGGAACTTGACCTTTTTTTCTCCTCTAGAATTCTCTAACGCAGCATCCAGTGTTTGTTTTAATCAGAAATTCCGCCTCTGCTGAACACACTACTAAGGATTCCTTGAGAAGAGAGTAAATTAGAATGTTGTCTGGTAAACTTCCGCCAATAGATTTCGGATAAACAAAGAAAGCACAGTCGGGAAAATTGACAGAACAGATATCAATTAATTGAAAGCTAATCTTAGAATACTTTAGTATAAAAGGATGGATGATGACGATCTAGGAATGGTTGAACGTCTTAATAAAGCTACTTATATTTTTACAAAAATTTAATAAATTTTTCCTTTTAAAACTATTTTAACATTCAATCCAGTAGTTTTTATTATAAGATTAATTTTAAAATGCAGCATCGTGAAGGCTCTCGGTTACTCAAAACATGATGTATTACTAAATGATAAAGATAAAAACGGCTCAGAAGAATCCGAAACTAAACTGAAGCAGACTCTGGTAGATTAAGATGCTGCTATTGACTAACTCAAAAGAATGTGATTCAGATGTAATTGAGAAGAAAGTGAAAAACAACATATTTACTGAGAAGGATAATTCAAATTCTATTGCTATAGAAACCCATTTTATATATTTTAGCACTTTTTATTATAATTTTTTAAATTTCCCCTTCTTTTGGTGATATCGATATTAAGGTTTGCTTCTTATAATGGAATAAATGCGGTCTTTATTAGTAATCTAAAAATGAATAGTACATAACATTATATTTTGTTAAATACCGCATTAAGGAGCTAGCTGTATCGTAGAAATTTCAATTTTGCTGTTATTAACAAAATACAGTTTAAATGACACTGCTTTGCCCGAAAA
Source organism: Stegodyphus mimosarum (assembly GCA_000611955.2). Classification (NCBI taxonomy): domain Eukaryota; kingdom Metazoa; phylum Arthropoda; class Arachnida; order Araneae; family Eresidae; genus Stegodyphus; species Stegodyphus mimosarum. The sequence continues at coordinate 84,101 of KK112364.1, forward strand.
TTATGTGCCCGTTTGTAAGGAACTTACTACCTACTCCCCTTGTATTTTTATGACATAATAGTTAGATCAGTTTTTTTGTTTTTATAATGTAATGGCGTATCAGAGCCCAGTACATTGAAGGTCAGGTATGACTTCTGGAAAGTGCACAGTATATTTTTGCTCCCAATGTCTCTACCTATTTATTTTCTTTTTTTCCAAGAGATTTTAGAGCTAATATATTGTAACATGACTGTATATAGTAAACAATAAGTCAATTTAACTCTGATTTGGGCTAAAGTAATAGTCAGTAATCGCAGATTCTTTAAGATGTTTAGCGGAAAATATATACATTTACAATAAATTAATACGATAGAAGTAGGTAATTACAATGCTTATTAATATAATACAAGCCTTTTATTTTAATAAGTGAACTTGTAGCATTCATTATTTTAATTAACCAAATTATTTTTTTTTAACTTTCCTATCGAATTCTCAAAGTTTCAGTTGCTGCCCGAATTTAGCGCGAGTGAGATATTTATGCAAATCGCATATATCTGTTAGCAGTTTAAAAGGCAGGAGTTAACGAAGGGAAAGATAGAGCCTTGGATTTATCGCCGAAAGGCTGTACGCGCAAAGATTTACTCTGTCTACTAAAAGTTCGCCTTCATAGGCAATTTGCAATTACCAGTGTTTGCTAGTGAAATTCGCATTATTGCATTTCACTAAGAGTAAGCTTCCCTCGCCGTCCTACTTAGAATTTAAGTTAGGGAACTGAATTTGTTAACACACGTTATTTTTATATTATTTTAGTTCAGCCCAAGTAGTGGCTTACTCTCAATTTGAAGAGTTGTAAATATTTGAATTAAAGGGTCACTTTTAAACCCTCCTTCTGACTTTGTAGTTCTTCAACACTAAAGGACATAGCCTAGATCTGCTCACTGTCCTCCACATAAGGTTTCACAGTTTATGCTCACGAAGAAGGTCAAGAGATTGAAGGAGAAACCTTATACTGGCGCCCGAACATTTAAAATGATGGAAGGAAGTTGGAATATGCCTACTACATCCCAGAATACAGCTGCAATGCCTGATGGATTTGGATTCATAGTGGAAACCATCAGAGCAGCCATGAAGCCGGCAGTAGTTTTTGATGCCAGAGGACCTGTGAACACATTCCTGGAAAAGTTAGAAGCGCATTTTTTGCTGTATCCAGTTCCGGAACATCAGAAGGTCATATTAGCGACAGGAGCATTGAGGGGCCAAGCAGCGACCTGGTATAAGTGCATCGGAAAATGTCTGCTGGGAGAACCAGGAACGCCGACTTACACGTACGAGAATTTTAAACTAGCAATTTTGAGAGCGTTTCCTGTGGTTAAAGACCGTGCGAAACTCGAAGCTGAGTTGTTTAGCAAGTACCAACAGCGGGTGGATGAACTATCGGAATTTATTTTGAGAAAAATACAAGTCTTTAAATTATTGTATGGCACGAGGCCGGACCCGGAGATTATCCAGATAATCCTGCCCAGATTGTTACCATCGATACAAGATTTCATGGAGCTAAGAAATCCCGTAACGCTGGACAAGCTGTTTGAACTCGCCGTACAATTCGAGAGCCGGCGAGCGGCCGAAAATCAACGGAGACAATCGTATGAACAGCGGCTGCAGGGGAACCAGAATGCCGAAGGAAGAAACAGACGATGGCCGAGAACTACTGGTACCAGTCAAAATGCGAGCGGTCAACCGCGCCAAGTACAGCGCCAACAAAATAATTCCAACTACGGAAGAAAATCATTCTCCCCAGGCAGAAGCCAGCAACAGAAGAAAACACCCGCAAAGCATTTAAACTACTAAGGAATATTGCGGGGAAGGGGGTGCAATGTTCCGAGGAGAAGAAAAATCCCTCTGAAGTACAGCTAAATACGGTCATGGTGAGAAACATTGAATTACCGAGACTGCAGTTACTAATTAACAACGTACCCGCTACAGCTCTGTTGGATACCGGCGCTCAAGGAAGCTGTTTGGCAGAAGAATTTTTTAAGAAGCACTTTCGTAGATATCGTCTGCATAGCGTGGAAGGAATGAAGGTGGTAGCAGCCCAAGGAAAAACGTGTCAATGCATGGGAAAAATCGAGCTGTACATCAAAATCGGCGAAGAACAAAAAAAAATTATGTTTCTTGTAGTGAAGAACCTCCAAGCATCGGTTATTTTAGGAACAGATTTCTTTGCAGCTGTGGATGCGAAAATCGATTTTGAAAACTCCACCTTGCAAGTAACCATGGACCCAGTTAAAAAGAAATCAACACCTCCCCCTGAAGTGGATTTAAGCCATCTAACGCCCGAAGAACAGGACAAGTTTCGGGAGTTGGTAAGTAATTTCGCTGATTTATTTGATGATATTCCAGGATTCACCCAGATCGTAGCACACGAAATTAAATTAACTACGGATGAACCTATACGTCAGCGTCCTTACAAGTACGACAAAGTTAAGGAGGAAATAATAAAATACCATATTGATGAAATGTTAAGAAACAAAATAATAACTCCTATTTCTAGTGCATATGCGAGTCCGGTTGTTTTATGTAAGAAAAATAATGATTTGCCGTTAACTGATCCATTAAGGTACAGGTTCGCTATTGACTACAGAAAGCTTAATAGTATAACAAAATTTCCAACTTACCCACTTCCGGTAATTGATGAAATTCTAAGAAGTATTAAATCGACAAAATACATAACCACCCTAGATTTGACATCCGGATATTTTCAGATAAGCATAAAGCCGGAAGATGTTCACAAAACAGCATTCATAACAAAATACGGTACATATGGCTTTTTGCGTATGCCTTTTGGATTGTCGGGAGCCCCGGCCACGTTTCAGAGGTGCATGGACAAAATTTTAAGGCCGGTAATAGGAAAAAGTACATTTATTTATCTTGACGATATAATTGTTACTTCAGAATCGCTGGAAGAACATATTAAAGACCTTCGAGAAGTCTTTACTCTTTTGAAAGATGCAGGACTTAAAGTGAACATTAAGAAATGTAAATTCGCGGCAAAAGAACTCAAATATTTAGGGTACAAAATTTCTCAAAGGGGGATCGAAACAGATAAATCTAAAGTTATAGCAGTGAAAAATTACCCAATTCCGAATACAGCCAAAAAGTTAGCGACTTTCTTGGGTATGTGCTCATATTATAGAATTTTTATTAAAAATTTCGCAGAAATTGCTGAACCATTGTTAAAGTTGAGAAGGAAAAGAGTTCGTTTTGCGTGGTCTTCAGAAGCAAACGCCGCGTTTGAGAAGTTAAAAGAATCTTTAATTAATGCACCGGTTCTAAAGTTCCCAGAGAAAGACAAGGGTCTAGAAATTTATGCAGACGCATCAGATTACGCAATCGGAGCCGTGTTAACACAAAATAGAAAAGCGATTGCCTTTTTTAGTCGTACATTGAATGATACGCAAAGAAATTATTCGGCAACGGAGCGTGAAACTTTAGCAGTGCTCGCAGCTGTTCAAAAATTTTGTGTATATTTTGGGAGTTCTCCCGTAACAGTATATTCAGATCATGCGGCAGTTACCAGATTATTTTCAGGAAAGAATCTTTCGCCACGCTTAATTCGGTGGACCCTAAAGTTGCAAGAATTTAATCTCATTATCAAACACACACCGGGAAAAGACAATGTAGTGGCCGACGCATTATCTAGAATAAAGTTAGACGAGAACGGCGAGAAAGTAAAAATAGCGATGCTTCAGGCAAAGGTCATTGACTCTCGAGAGACTGTAATAGAAGAAATTGCTAGGGATCCCGAATTCGGAAATATTTATAATTATTTAAAAGACCCAGATAACTTCCAGCATATAGACATTAATGCAATACGAAGCAGAGCACAGAACTATGAAATCATTGATGGTCTCTTATTTTATACTAAAGTTACGAATCAAAATAGTGAATACAGACCAGTCATCCCGGCCAAATTAATTTTAAGTATCTTGCAAGAGCTCCACGATTCGCCTGTCTCGGGCCATTTTGGAATTAGAAAAACAATACAACGCGTACGCGAGGCGGTATATTTTCCGCAATTACAAAAGATAGTTAAAAATTACTGCCAGACTTGTCACACGTGTCAGATAAATAATGACGTAAATTTCCGCCCGGCCGGGTTATTAACTAGTATTGAGTCTAGGTTCCCCAATGAAATAATTGGTATTGACCTCTTAGGCCCCTACCCCAGGAGTCATGTAAATAAGGCACGATTTTTATTAGTCATTGTGGATCATTTCAGTAAATGGGTTGAGTTGATACCACTTAAGCGGGCTTCAGCAAAAGTCGTTGCAGATTCGTTTTTGAACAAATATATTTTAAGATATGGATGTCCAGCGAGGGTGATTAGCGATAATGGTCCCCAGTTTGTAAGCAGTACATTTAAAATGATGTGTGACAAGTTGGGCATTAAGCATATGAAAATGGTACCCTACCGCCCACAATCAAATATAGCGGAACGGGTAAATAAGAATATTGTAAAATTGATTAGAAATTATGTGCAAAAGCACCATTCTAACTGGGATGACTGCGTCGAAGAATTTGCATTCGCCCTCAGAACGGCTAAGCACGAGACAACGAAGAAATCCCCCGCCGAATTGTTTTTGGGCAGGAAGATAATGACCCCCTTAGATAAATTATTTTATGTGAAAGATAGAGCGCCGGAATTTCAAATGGGTGAAATAGAAAAAATGTTGAAGGAGGCAGAAAAGTGCTCCCGGGAAGCGCAAAAGAAACAAAAGATTTACTACGATTCAAAAAGAAGAACCGTAGAATATAAAGTGGGGGAGGAGGTGTTGAAACAAGCCCACGCACTTTCATGCGCAGCAAAAGATAAGGTCGCAAAATTTTGCCCAAGATGGCATGGTCCTTTTGAAATTACAAGAATAGTTGAATGCCGTGCATATTTAAAGAATGAGAAGGGCGAAGAGACTGTGGCAAATTTCGATCAAATTAAACATTATTATCGAAGAGCTAATAATAATATTTTGAAAGACATGTTGCAGGGTCCAGCCTCACAGAATTTTTCTAAGATTCAAGAGCCCCAACCAGGTCCCTCAAAAACAAGAGAACCCAGTTTGAAAAGGAGGTTACCAGAAGAGAGGAAGCCGCAGCCGAAGAAAAGACCACCCCAAAAAGAAAAAAGGACAAACGCTAAGCAACAGTCTCAGCAACCAAAGCGTCTAAGGAAGGAACGTCCAAATGAAAACACTATGAAAGCTCCACCACTACGGAGGGAACAGAACGGCGAGAAGCGAGCCGCCGAAGGTGCCAACCCACAACGAAGGAGCCTACGAGTGCAGGAGAAGGAACGAGCCAGTCTGGAGAGGGAGCAAAGACTTCAGCACAAACGGAAAGCGCCACCCACCATTCGTCCCAACAAGGTGTTTCTGGAGGAAAGAAGATCGACCAAACGAAAGGCAGCCCCAGAGTTTCAATCTAGGAGTAACAAGCAAAGAATAGCCCAAGCCACAGTATATCCAACCTTTCAGGAATGGACAAAAAAACGCCTAAAAGACTGGCAGAAAGATAAGTAGATTCTTTATTTTCTTTTAAAATTCACACAGTTATGTTTCTGATTTAAGTGCAAGTTGCAGATTTAAAAGGGAAGTTACCCGAGTCAAAAGCCGGTTGCCGAAAGCGTAAAGGACACGCTTGAAGGAACAACTTAATTATGCAGCGGAAGAAATTCGAGAGTTCAGTTGAAAAACTGTGAGACTTCGTGAAATGTTCTTTGTAATCCAGAACATGGGATTCATCGATTTTAGTCAAAAGACTCTCTGTAAATAGGAAATTGAATTGTGTTAATTAAAAGCAACTAGTACGTAAGTTGTATAGCAAAACTGTTGTATTATATTTTTCTATGTATAAATAATGAATGCATTTAATGTAAAACTGTTTTCTATGTAATGCATGATTTGTTGTAAGCCTTAAGCACTGGTTTTGTTTATATCGAATATTTTGGAAAAGCGTAAAGGATACGCAAGTTAAAATTAAAATGTAATGTAAAAGCGTAAAGCGCGCTAAATTAGAAAGTGAATATATAAGTGTTATTTAACGCAATGAGCATTTAAAGAAAATTTGAATTGAAGATTGAAAGAATGAATTATATGTATGAAATGCAATTGAAATGTTTGAATGTTGTACGTAGTGTTCTCTGGTTTCACACAAAAGTTTAAAGTTCATTTCATGTTAGAACCTCAGGGCATTTCAGATTTGTTTTAGGGGAAGTCTGAGGTCTTGAAAGTCGAAGAATTAACCCCAATAGAATTGAAGTCAGGTGGTAGTTGTGAACACTTGACAAAGTAAAACTGCGTGTTTTTCACAAACACCACATTTGGCCAGAGAACAAGGGGGAAGTTTTAAAAATGAATGAGTGTAAAATGAATGCGTTTGGCGAAAAGCGCTAATAGAAATTAAAAAACGCGAATACCTAAAGCGCGAATAAAAGTCATTACGGAAAGCATCAGAGGAAGGGAATGTTGTACTTTTCAGGTGAAATGTACTTATAACATGAAATTAAAATTTATTTCCTTCCAGATTGGAAGGAACCAGATAGTATCCAGCCAAATTCCTGATGGATCTTTTTGATGTGAAGACGGAAAAAGATATTCTATGTTAAAATATCTAAGACACAAACAGAGAGTTAAACTAAATTTAAAACTTACAATTGTAAAGGATGGCGAATAGGAAGGAAAATTTAGATTTAGAATTTAGCATCTTCACTAAAAGCCGATTTTAGGCTACTTAGTTTCAAACTACTAAATTCTGGGAGCAACTATGTAGCATTCATTATTTTAATTAACCAAATTATTTTTTTTTTGAACTTTCCTATCGAATTCTCAAAGTTTCAGTTGCTGCCCGAATTTAGCGCGAGTGAGATATTTATGCAAATCGCATATATCTGTTAGCAGTTTAAAAGGCAGGAGTTAACGAAGGGAAAGATAGAGCCTTGGATTTATCGCCGAAAGGCTGTGCGCGCAAAGATTTACTCTGTCTACTAAAAGTTCGCCTTCATAGGCAATTTGCAATTACCAGTGTTTGCTAGTGAAATTCGCATTATTGCATTTCACTAAGAGTAAGCTTCCCTCGCCGTCCTACTTAGAATTTAAGTTAGGGAACTGAATTTGTTAACGCACGTTATTTTTATATTATTTTAGTTCAACCCAAGTAGTGGCTTACTCTCAATTTGAAGAGTTGTAAATATTTGAATTAAAGGGTCACTTTTAAACCCTCCTTCTGACTTTGTAGTTTCTGCAACACTAAAGGACATAGCCTAGATTTGCTCACTGTCCTCCACATAAGGTTTCACAGTTTATGCTCACGAAAAGAGTCAAGAGATTGAAGGAGAAACCTTATAAACTTTATACCTCTAAAATTAAATTTTGCGCATGAAGAAATATTTTAGAATCTGAAGAAAGTTTAGAATTTACGCTATGGATAAAGTTAGCTCAGTTGCAGGAGAAGCACATTACAGCCAAACAAATTAGTACAAACAAAATAAGCATTCAAAATCTAATGTGTAAGAAAGTTTATGAAATTTTAGGCAGAATATCTCAGCTAATAAATTGTAATTCTGTTTAAAGGCTCTTTAAAAAATTATTATTCATATGTCAGAAATATAAATTGCAAAAGAATCTCAAATTTCTTTTACTTTCAGAAATCCACATCTGAGCAAGTTATTTAAATTTTTTTCTTTAATGCATCTCATTTAAGTACTGCAAAGCACTAAAAAAGTACTCACGCCCACCTTCCATCCCAGCTTCTATTTAGACATCTACGGCAAGCATTTGTGACACCTCAAAGAGGGGAACAGGTTTCCACGGAATAGCAGTTTAGTGAATTAAAGTGTATTTCGAAGGGAATCGTGGGTGGAGCAGGGAATGGAATAAACTGAGAGAAGATGTAGGGA
>KK112364.1:107906-166839 GCA_000611955.2 Stegodyphus mimosarum
AAAGATAAATTAAAATTTAATAAGCGATTTTTAATATAATTTCATTGTTAAAAATAAAATTTTCGATATCAAATTTTTACTGAAATTGTTGTTCAGCTACATAAAGCAAGTGCCGGAGCCTTCTTATCCTAAAAACTAAGAAGTACAGCAATTTAAGCTCTTTAAAGTTGAGAATTTGTGGGACACTATTCGCTCTCAATTGAGTGCCCTTGCTGGGCGCCCTTAGAGTATGCATATGAATGGTGGGAATAACCAAAGTCGACAGTTCTTCAGAGCCCAAATTAAGAACTTGCAGACTCAATGCATCTCATGCTGCCAAATGTATCAACCAATAAGACGACAAAACAACTTAGAAAGTGAGCGGAATCAACCTGTATGTGTTGACCAGTGGATTTCGATGTAAGATTTTAAGAAGAAATATTTATTCATTATCTTTTCTACACGAGTAGGTTCAGTTCGTTTTGATTTTGAGCAATCCTTCGGGATGTAGGATTTGCTCAGGGAAGTCATATATATTTGAATTTATCAAAATGTTGCAAAGATTTTCAAGTTTCACTTTTGAAGCCACATTAGTGTTTAAACTTAGAAATAAATATTGTGCAACAATTTTAGACATATGCCTCTGAAGCAAAGCTTATGCTGAGAGCACATTAATAGCAAATCTATTTTCTATGAGTTTTCACCTTAGAAAATGCTTCATAAAGGCAGCAGTAGTCATAATAAATTACATTCCTACTGCGATATGTAAATGTTTAGTGGTGAATCATTTTGCCAGGCAAACAGACTTTACGACAAATTTTAGTATTTCAATTTTTTTGTAATGTTTTTCATTTTTATAAATAATTCTTGGGTATTTCAGCCATACAAACCAAACTTCTGAAAAATTTGCTACTGTACTTTATCTTCTGTAGTTAAAGAATGTGGAATGTAATCAAATGTGATGTCATTAAACAAGAGGTTTTATTAATTCTGATGCTATGGTTATTTTTTTTTCATAAAACAACCTAAAGCTACAGATAGGAGAAAAAATTTTTTTACAAAAAAACTATTAAGTAGATTAGTCTCAAACATTTTTAGCAAATTGTTTTTCAGAATTTAAGAAGGAAATACAAACTTTTTATAGCGCTTATATTCTTGTAGATTTCTTTTGGGCTCATTACACGTGTAAAAAAACAAGAAAAAGAAAACTGTGAAGAACGCTCCACAAAAGGAAAAACAAATATAAGAAGAATTTTTTTTACAACTTTATCGAAAGGAAATTAAATAAGAGTAAAACCTGGGAAAACATTTTAAAAATGTACGTCAATCCATCAATCATGCCAGAAGTTATACTCTAAAAGTATTTCCTAAATTTATGACTAAGATATTCTGTTATTTTTATTGCTTTTACAGAATATAAGACACTCATCACTTTCGTTTCTGCTTAAAACTAACTGCTTAGGAAAGAAACTTTTTATATATTTTATATAGCACTTAGTGCCTTTATAACGTTAAATTAAAATTAGTTTAATTTAACGTTTTGATATTATTACAAAGAAAACTTCGGATTTTTTCCCTACCTGATATGTTTCGCTCTTACATTTAGAATTATGTAATTAAAAGCAAATATTTAAAAAAATTAGAAAGTACAGGAATTTTTTTTTCATTTAAAGACAGCAGTATCATAAGCTGTGCAGTGCAGAATTGAATATTTCAAATAAAATATATTAAGTTTTTGACATAATGTTTTTTAATTAAATTTCTTTAAAGATTTCCAAGATGTCCAGGCCCTGACATTAACTGAACATTTTTATCTTGTAACAAAATTTGTTGTGTGCGTACGGATTCTTAATGGATTGAATGCACAAGTCGTTAAAAAGTTAACAAAATTTATTCTTTTCACAATAAATAAAACAAAATGCCGAAATATTTCCTCAGAGAAATTCGTACAATATTACAATATGTCAAACGTTAAACAGAACTCAGTTCAAAACAGAGAAACTAATTCTATCTCACAACGAATTCGTTACAATCAATAACAGAGTTAAGTAAACAACAGTTCGCTTAAAACAACTATCAGCTTTATTTCAGCTTTTATTTAATTTCCTTTCGATAAAGTTGTAAAAAAAAATCTTATATTTGATCCGATTTTCCTTTTGAAAAGCATTCTTCTCAGTTTTTTTACACGTGTAATGAGCCCAAAAGAAATCTACAAGAATACAATTATTACGAATACCGATTCTTATGAAAACAATTTCTAAGTTTCAAAAGTGGACGTAAATTCCAATTTAATTTAAAAGCACATACTTAGCTTTCATATCAGTCTTTATTTTGTAATTGAAGAGCATTAGCTGAACATTAATTTTTTTATTTTGTAACTGAAAAAAGAATAAAATGATGAAAATTAAATATTTTTTACAGATGACGCGTTCACTGCCTCACATAACAGTTGTACACTTTGTTGAAAAATAAAATTTCTAAGCTCTGTTTAAGGAATTGTATTGAGATGAACGAATATAAAATTCTTGTATGAATAATCCTTTAAAAAATTAGTTAAAGCACTCTTTTGGAATCAAATATCCAGAAAATAAAAGCGAAAGGATGTAAATTCAAAGCAAAATTACGTGAAAAGCTGGAAAAAAAGTCATCCGGGGAACAAATTTCTTGCCAAATATTCCGCGACTGAGATTTCAGCCAAATGTGGGCGATAATAATGAAAATATAGAGGACTGTCCTTTCACAGGTGATGGGGCGAAAACAGCTCATACGTGATTTATTGGCAGTCAAAGTGCTAAAAATGATTCACTCGTGGGAAGAAACAGTTATTCGGATCTGCATTTGATTTCTGAACTTTCTCCCTCAGTTTCATCTTTATTCGCTTTTTGCGTACTTTGAAATCTTGGGTTCATGCTTCAACAACAGATGTGGTTCGGGATAAAATGTCTTTTTCCTCCGCAAAAAAAGAGAAAAAGAGATTCCGAGAAACAAAGCGAGTACTAATTTGCATGCACGAGTGTCCGTGGGAAAGATCAAAGCTCTAGACTGAATTCGTAGAAATGCAAAAGTCAATCTTTTCCTTTTCTTTTCTTTCTTTCTTTTTCTTTTATTATTATTATTATTTTTATTTTGAAGCTAACGCATATATTTAGCTGCCAAAAAAAAACATTCATAGCAAATTTTGTAGCGGGTGCTATATATTTAAAAGAACAGTAAAATGAACAAAGGTTTACCCTCAAGTTTAAAAAAAAAAAAAATATGACGAAACTGGTGATCGAAAGAGCACTTTATCCCTTGCATAAGTGGCGTTTGATTAAGGGGACGGTGGACTCTGAAATAGTTAAAAATGCGCCGAAATTTTGAGTTTTTCTTTTGCTCTAACAATATTCAGTATCCTTAGTTACATCGGATGCAAAATACCGTCTCTAAATACGTTAATTATTATTTATAAGCTCTTAATCATTTTTAGTTATTATCAATAAGTATTTTAATTATTATGCATTATTAATAAGCATTTAAAGAAGTTATAAGATTTGCGTTGTGAACAACACAACCGTTCCCTTTAAATTTCGGAGAAAATGCACGTAAATATATGTTAATGGACAATTCCTGGTGTTATATTTTTTATATGTAGTTCTTTATTATTCTGGCTAAGAATGTCAGCATTACTAATTGTTAATGAATTTAAGTTTTGAGATTTAATTGCTATAAGCGTAGATAAAGCGTGAGCAGTCTCACTCTCCCTATATTTTCGAATCGTATAAGCAAATTGTGACAGCATATTTACTTCTATTATATTTAACATTAAATGGATAAAAATACACAAATCAAAAGAAAATAATATTTAATAGTTACAAACATATTTGAAAAAAGCAGTCTTGTGTTTCTCATGAGCATTTACTAAAGGTAAGTCTGAGGCAAAACTTTAAATGCAGTTTTAGCAATTCATATATCTTAAAAATGCTCCACGCTGTTCTTTTTTTTTTTTGTCTTTGCAAAAAAAAAATAACATTTGAAGACACTATCTTGTTACATGCTGCAAAAAATATGTATGTACATTTTAGGATATAAGCACACTAAGAAGATTTAAACTTAGGACAACTTTTAACAAAAGGTTAAATTTTTATCAGGCCTGGGATTAAATTCATAAGAATAATTTTAAAAAATTCATCATTTGTCAAATTCAAAAACGGATACCGTACTTTTTTCAAAGTGTTTTAAAAAGTTTAATGCAAACGTTAAACTAAATACTGAAAATTAGAGCGCAAGAAGGATTTTAAACTTATATATATATACATAACTTTTTTTGTTTTAAGAAAATTGAATTTTTAAAAATTTGAAATTTTTAACATATATTTGATTAAATGACGTTAAAAACGTATATGTACAAAATTTCTTGTTTAAAAAACAAAACTCTTCAAAAATATTTAAGTCTATTGTCCCTTTAAGAGACAACAGAAAGATCATTGAAAACTAAAAATCTTGTAATACACAACTTCTAAAAAGGTAATTTGTTATTGCAAAGCATACAAAGGACATGATTTGGAAGTGATGCTGTTTCGGAGCACCTACAGCGGGAAGCTTACCTTTTTCCAGTTTGGTGTTTGGTGAGAGAAAATCTTGAAGTCGTGTTGTTGTTGTTGTAGTGACTTATCGCATTTGTCTGACAGTAACATTAGAGCAAGCCTACGAAATTCATCGTGTCAAGAAGCGCAGGATTGGGCCTGTCGTTGACAAGAGCCTTTAGCATCATACAGGTGACATTACGACTTTGCTCAGTTCCGCCCCCAGTTTAGAAGGAGAAGCACCCCGTGACGCCCCGAAGAGGCTGCTGACCTACGGTGAAAACCGAACGGAATGATGCCTGCTCGGTGGAAAATTTACAAACCAACAGCCTCTACCACCCTGGGTAGTAAAGTCGACAGATAAATATACTTAATTCAGTAGTCATTTGTTGCACAATTAGAAAGAGAAACTAAGCCGTCTTACATACAATGCATCGATTAATTCACTTTAGAAGTTATAATTTAATTTAAAAGAGTTAAATCGAAGAAAGGGTGGTGAGGTTGTAGAGCCATTAGGAATTTTCGGAACAGGAGACGTGAAAAATGAGCAATGCCTTCGCCAGGAATCGAACCACGGACCTCTCGGTTACGCGTCAAGCGTGCTGACCACTACACCACGAAGACATGCGAAGAAGGCGGGATAAATACCTCATATACTCCCCCTTTTTAAAGGGCGACTGGAGTTCAGGGTAAAGAAAATGTGTTGCTAAGAAGAAAAACTCTGCAGCAGCAGAAGTGGTTCCCTTACCCTCAACCTCTCGAGAAGCCTTTAGGCTCGCCAGAAATTTAGAGTGCCCCTATACCGCGCAGACAGCTAACCACTGTCACGAAGTCGTCAATGTAACGTTGTCCCCTTCTTCGCGTCACCAGGATTCAACTCGGGAGACCTGAAAGGTATAAATCAGGACAGGAGTTCGTCTCTGGTGTTCAGTCCTTTCGGTTATTAATGCGTCTCAGAAACAAATATATTTCCAGTTTAATTGCTTTACTGATGTAATTGAATTGCGTTACTCTATATAAAAAAACGTAAGACCTTAAATTACAGTGAGGTAATAAGCTAAAAATTATTTAATAAGTATCTTCATTTTGTAATTTTGAAATCGTTATTGTTATTACTGTTACGTAAAGAACATTTTAAAATTAACTGACTGAGACTCAGTAAAAGCATTTCGAAAATTTTCTTCCGTCGAAAGTGTTTCCAACACTTCTCTAATTTACGAAATATATTTTACCGTGGGTGCAGAATTACTTACCAAGATTTAAAATAACTCAAATTTCAAAAACCTACTTAAAAGTTATATTGATACCATCAATTTCAGAAGAGTTATAAGGTATTTCTTCCGCCTTCTTGTCATGCCTTCGTGGCATAGTGGTCAGCTCACTCGAGAGGTCCGTGGTTCGAGTCCCGTGGAGGGCACTGTTCATTTTTCACATCTCCTGCTTCCAAATGAGCAAATGTCTCGACAAGTGGTGCCCGAAATAAAAGGTTCCACCACCAGGATTTGGCGATTGGGTCCCCTACCCTAATCCCCAGTCGCCCTTAAAAAGGGGACGTATATAAGGCATTTCTCCCGCCTTCATGGCGTAGTGGTCAGCACGCTGGGCGCGTATTCCAGAGGTTCGTGGTTTGAGTCACAGCGAAGGTGTTTCTCATTTATCATCTCTCCTGCTTTAAAAAAATGCTTAATGTCTCTACACAGTGTCATCCGATTTATAAAAAAAAATGACTGTTTACACCTCTTTTAAAAATTTTCGTTTTTATTCTACTGTTGCAACTGAATATCATTTTTGAATTTGCTTTTAATTTTTACTTTCCTTAAGTATTTTGTAGTCGAACGTTTCCAATATATGATTTGAAAAATTTTGATTTATAGCAGCAACGCATAAAGTTTGAACAGATAGTAAAGTGCATTGTATGAGTGAAACGAATAACAATAAAACTAATAATTATAACTGATTTTCTATGAAATCTTCTTTTCCCACACCTCATAACCTAATAAAGGAACACAAACACAGTTGGGTAAAAAAAACATATAATTATATTTTTCTTTGAATGTGTTTGACTAATTGTGCACCCAGCTTTTTTAATTATTAATGCATTAAACCGCCACTAACGCTGTTGTCATTGTGCCTACAGTCAGCAGTTGCGAAGCCACGTGGACGTCATTTTAATTGGATTGGTAGTGCCGACAGATTGTGAGATGTTGAGGCTGTTACTTTTTAATCGGTAATGCCTTTCGCGAAAAAAGGAAAAGGAGCATTGGCATGATATCAGATCGTCAGATGAATATACTGATTATTTGCCCGGAGCTCCTAGTGTCACTGGAAAATAGAAAAAATGTCCTGTAAAACAAAAACTCTTCTTTACATGGGCAAAATAACGCTATAGGCGGCAGAAGTTTAAGAAGACTTCTTCAAGAAAGAGAGAGAAAAAAACGGGTTTCACATATATCCAAATAATTCAAAAAAGCAATACTGAGCTCAAGTTGTTAGATTTAATGTAGAGGTTTCCCAGTGATTTCCTCAGTTTCTCAGTGAGCAATGTCATTCGTTATACTAGCCTGGACTTAGCCGAGAAGGTTTGAAAAAGACATTAAATTTATTATGCAAAATAAACTAAGGCAGACTTTTTTTTGCCCTGAAATTTAGAAATTATTTCCTCCCTCCTCCCCCCCTTTAAAAAATTCTTGCCAATTTTTGTATTATAACAAAACTGGTTTCTTTCTAGTTGCTGAAAAAATAGCGTCCGTCGTTGGTGAAAATTACTCGCGTAAATACCTGCCAATTAATTACATTTAAATTGCTTACTATATTAAGATGCCTTGAGAAAGAACAAACAAACTTGTTTGGGCGATTCTTATTCTGTTTGCAGAATATTTGCAAGAGAAAAGCAAAAAGTGGAAAAGTCAATCAGAAAAAGAAATGTTTCGAGTTTTTCTTAATCAGCTGGAGAAATTCGAGCAGCTAATTAAAGAAGCAACGAAGACCATTATCGATTACTCAAAAATAAAATCATACGCTGTGAAGAAATTATTCTCTAAAAATTAACACTTTCCACTTAGCAGTCTTAGTTTTAAGGATTTTCACGGCATTTTTTTAGTCTACACCTTCTTGTAATGACAGATACTTTACAAAAAAGAAATTCAAGCAATTTATTTAACGATAATGTTTTCGACGTTATGAATAAATTTACGCGGTAGATTCTGTACTCTCAAGATTCTGGAAGAGATCTTTTTACAATGCGCATAGGATTTTGGCGAGAATGGTGAAAGAGGTGGATGGGCAGGGCATCTGCTTTCTCAGGTATCTTCTTTGACTTTGCAAAAATCAAGGTTTCCGATTATATGAATCACGCATTACCTGACGTTTCGTATACATCGGAAATTTTGCATATAATAATTGTGTATTCTTATTTTCACTGTTTCCCCTCAAAATTAATAGTTTTCTTAGGTTGCAATGACTGCAGGATAAGCATTTGAAGCATGAAAGTTACATAGAATGAAAATATGTTCTTCCTATAACTTTCAATATGGTAAAATTTTTCTTTCAATATATATCATTAGAAGCAATACACTTCAGACGCTTTTTTAAACTAGTTATAAAATAGCTGAAATCACACTGTTCTAAATGAAGTGGATGGTCTCCAGTTAATAAATCCGTAAAAGGAAAAATAAACGTAAGCAGTTTAAAATGTCAAAGACGTGAAGTTATGATATAGTGAAAAAGAAAAGGATTTAGGGAAAACTCTACTGGAGAAAATGCATAATTATCATTAATTATTAAGTCGCTAAGGCGGGATTATTAGTTAAAATGTTTAATTCCCACTGGAAAATTAAATTTCAAATCAAAGTTTACTCCCGATTTAACAGACTTCAAACAGACAGAATTCAAAAGGCGAAACATTTGTTAAGCTCAGGCGATAAATTTATAAAAGCACGTCTTTCTATTTACGCTTAAATATCTTGAACTTTTTGCATTATTAGTATACAAAAGCATAATTCTTATTTCATTGCAAATGGCTGTTACTTATTATCATAGGTTTAAGGGTTAAAGGAGTTAAGCTTTTAGTGCTGAACAAAAATTATATTTAAATAGAACATATACAACATATCGTTTTGCATGTTACTCTATTTAATTAATTTGTGCACTTCTTTGCAAATTTCATAAATAAAACTAAATATTATAATTTATATGTTATTATGTCATTTAATATGGGTAACTTTTTTCCAATCAATTCCATTAAATTTGCTTTCTGTAACAGTGGTCACAGACGCGCCCTTATACAACCCATAAATCGAAGACTTGCTGTACGTGATATAAAATTCTCCGTATTTAAGTTTTTAATTTATAATGTAAGGGGAAACGTAGAAATCGTAAAAAAAATTAAATTATTGCAGAAAGATTTTCTCAACCTGCGTTTAAATTAGAAGAAAAATTTTTGGATAAAAATTCTTCTTTTGTCTGACTTTCTGTATCAAAACGGGGTTTAGAGATTAATGGTAGCACAAGAAAAAGTCTCATTATATCAGAAGTTAAACCAACGGATATGATTACACACCCAGGAAGTGAGTTCTTGATTTTTGTTCTTTTTTTCTGAATAAAGTTTCCATGAAACAATACGTATGGTTCTAATTTCTGTTGTAGGATCTAGCCGTGACCGGTGTGTGGTCTCATACGCAATTAATGGACTCAGATTTACCTTATTAATTTATTCACACACTAAACGTAAACCATATACATTTTGTACAAATAGAAATATAACAGTTAATAGAATTGTTAAATTTATAAAATTACCACACTGAGCGTACTACGCATTCGGCTTCTCCTAACGAAAGCCAGTCTCTAGCAACTTACCCTTTTTTCCGCCTAGACGGCGCTACCTATTTTCGGGGTTAAGGTTTTGGAGGACTAGGCACTACATCCGTCCTGTAGTATTCATTGTTAATTTGCTTCAACAGCTGTACATAGGATTACATTTATAGTTTTTTATGTTTATAATTATTATTAGACGATATTAAGTGAGTTGGCTCCTTCGTTTCATCAACTGTCAAAACTGGAATGCAAAGAAACAAGTAAGATGTGCCTTCTTCTGAGTTGTTCTATTGTTTAAAATATGTTAAAAAATGTTTGGTATCAAAGATGTAAAAAATTGACGTTTAGAATATTTGCAGCGGAATATTAAAACTTCTAATTAAACATAATTGATTTATTTTGAAAAATTAGCATTTGTTTCACTAATTTTAAGTTCACTAACGTTTATTTTATTTTAAAACTTTACTATCATTTCTTATTTTCCACTTCCGGGCAGAATTAATGAACTGAATATGTTTATGCAAATTGTACTTGCTTACGCTTAAGTATTTAAGTTGTGGCTTTTTGCCAAGAGAAAAAAGAAGGAAAGAGAGCTCTCTTGCTACGAGTCTTCAGGCGAGCTTGCCATCAATTACTGTCCGCCTTTAAGGCCAGAAGTTTAACCCTCTTGAAAGTTAAAGACATATTGTAGTTTTCCGCAGTTTGCGTATTACAAACGTAGTAATTTAAAAGGCCAGTCTTAGTGCTAGTCATACGTATGTAAAATCGATAAGCAAATAAAGGGTAATTTGAACCCTCCTTATCTTTGTTGCATCTTCTACAAACGCACGAACCTAGCTTTTAGTAAGCTCCCTGTTCCTACTCAGCACTATAGTTATGTTTGCGAAATTAGCTAGAATCTACAGAAGTCCTGATAAACTGATATAAAAGAACATATTTCAAAATTTCAATCCCTATGTTTTGAGGAACCTGGGGTAAAATAATATACTTTAAAATGTCTGAATTTTCTAAAATTTTAAGAATTAAAGTTTAAGACAGACTGAAGCTTGAAAAAGTACACAAATAAACACTATAAAGGTATCTATTTAGAGAAGCTGAAATTAGAATCTCAAAAATTAATTAAAGCAGCGTACCGTTGCTTTTACCATTGACTTTTTGGATAAAAATTATCATGAGTAGCTTACGAAATTTGCAAAAGTGAATTCAGTTTAGTCTTTCAGTTATGAGAAGCAGAGATCTCGTACGAAACATTAAATCATATTGACTGTGCTTTAAGGTAATCGCTGTCGGCCAGAAATTGCTAAGCGATCGACTTTGTTGGCAACATCTGAATTAGAGCTAGCTGGCATGCAAAGTTCAACTTCAAATAACCCTCTTCTTGAAAGAAAAATTCTCTATTATTATGCGTTTTAAATAAAACTGAGGAAAATAATTGCATAATTTCTGCAGTATAGTTTATGTTTATGATCTATTGTTCACCTGTAGTAGAACACAATCCCAATACATTTGCTTCAAGGGCATTGTATGCCTATGTAACTAATATTCATTTTACACATAAGTAAAATCCCATGCAACTGGCTCTATGGAGAGAACCGAAACAAGCTACTACTGTTCAACTTTTTCATCCATTTGGCCAATTCTGGGCCGTGGCGTACCAAGGAGGATGCAAAAAAAGATATGCACGTCACAGAATTTTTTCTGATACCAAAAATTGATAAAAACCAAATGCGGTATTATTTTGTTTATTTTTTTTATTGATGGAAGTCTTTTGAGATTGCCCTATCCTCCAGTTTCCCTCTTTTTATGGGAAAGATCACATATGCCTACTTTGTTAATGCTCATCCCTAGTATTCACAAAAAAAAAAAAAAACTTGATGGTTTGGTTTTGTTTATTTGAATGTGGCAAAGCATTCTAGGGGTATCTGCCTAAGGGAAGGGATGTCTTCGTGGAGTACTTTACAACGTAAACTGGCTCGCATGCACGTTACACATAGGGAAAACTACGAAAACGCCCATGCCAAGTCATTCGTGGGGAATCGAACCCAGGACCGAACTACCAGCTAAACACTGGATGAACACGTAGTGTAGTGTTTAAGGTAGTAAATGTTGGTAGACGGTTGAATGAAGGTAAAGAAGTTACTATTCATGTTTGTTAAAAGAGCGCTGTGTAAAGGATGGAGTGTATAAATCAAATAATAAGAACTTTGAAGTGTATCGGTGCGCCATGGAGAGCCAGTTAGGGTTCGTTGCTAACCTTTAAGTTTAGCTTCAAGCCCCACATGAGATTTACTTTCCAAAATAGCCCTTGGAAACAAAACAAAATTAAGAAACGGGCGCTTGGGTTTCTTTAGGATCTCAGGCCCTATTGCTTCAGTAGTGATTCCACTTATAAGGATGGAGTGTATTGTAAATATTTCGTAATATTAACCGAGGGAGACAATTAAGCAATCAAGCTATAGGATAACAAGTGAATCAGCCGTTTCCAAGTGTAGAAAATCTAGTAAAAAATTCCGTGACTGACAAACAAAACATCATAAGCATTCCTTACTAACTTGGCATCAAACAAACCATAGTTGATGCAATTAATATCGCCAGCACTCGTCAAAGGCTAAAGAAAATAAAAGAAAAGCATTTATTCCTATAATAAAACAGTGATTTTCTGTGGGAGAAATGGATTTTCATTAATATGTCGATTTGATTCTAGGCAAACGATTGCAGTGTTAAAATGAAGGAAAGAAACTTTTGCCAGCTCCTTAGTTTCCGAATAGATGCAAGAGATGCCGAATTAAAAAATTATTTAGAATCCCACAGAAATAATGCAACATATAATTTAAGAAAAATGGCAAAGTGAAATCATAAATGCTCGCAATCAAATTATTTTGAAAAGATCGTTGAAAAAGCGAATCCAAGGAAATACTTTTCAATCGTAGGTGATGAAATTGTAGACATATTTTCACAAGCAAAAATATCTGTTTGCGGGAGATATGTGGAAGAAATTAAAAGAGAAGCTATTTTGGTAGAAACGGTTTTACAACTCATAACTGTCGTGTCGACACACGGATATCTGTCTATCGCTCTTTTAGGCAATTTTACTGCAATATGCTTAGATTTAAAATATATGAAAGTTTATGGTAATGATTTATATCTCATGTCTGGGATATTCAAGGTCTTGCAAATTAAAGTAAGAGAAAAATTGACTTCAACATTCTATGTACATAGTGCTTCTCATTCCTTCAGTCTGGCAATTTCTGATGCATGTAACATGAAAGACATTTGTAATTGCGTGGGAGTGATAGAAAAATGCGATTTTTTTATGATTACTCCAAAAAAGGAATACCACTTTGGAAGAACGTATATCAGATTTGTGCTCATCTTCACGAACAGTAAACGAATTTATTATGCTTGGAATGTAATTATTAATTTTTTTTCATGTACTAGAAATAACTGAGAACTGGCATGATAAGGAATGCTTTTCTAAGGCTTATATACTACCGAGTTCGATTTTTGAGACTGTACTATTATTTGCTTAATAGTACATGCGAAACGCGTTTAAATGGATTATGCTTGTGGCATATATATAAAAATATACCTGTAAAAGAAGTAAAAGTTTTAAACATTCTTCCTTCCCCTCCCCCCCAAAAAAAACGCATAGTGAATATTAAAGTGTGATTTTGGGATTTGGTTAAATTAAAAAACTGCGTTTAGGAATGTCTTTGACCTGATGACATAATGATGTACTTTTGCATTGTTGATTAGCCTTTTATTAAACTTTCATCATTAATATCATAACAATACAACTATAATTGAATGAATGTCATGTATTATACAAGTAATCTGGTGTAACTGCAGATATATGACTTTTAGACCAAATTCAATTTTTAAATGGCAAAATTATAAATAAGAAAAATTGCACAATGTAGTTTTAATATTATGATGGTGAATGCAGGCCCCAGAATTAAGTTCTAGGTACGCAAAAGATGCTAAACACGGAATTAAAAGAAAAAGACCGGAACCGGAAGCTCAGAAATTATTTCTCTAGTTGCAAGATAGTTGAATTTTCGAGATCAGAAATTCTTCTAAGATGGAAGTTGTAGGAATTTACTTTAGGTACTAAGATCAAAAGTTAATTTGTTGTCAATATTAAAATAGATGAAATGAAAATATTAGAACACATATGATAATATAAATTACTGAGAGAAAGAAAATTATTCTTTTACAGAAAATGACAAAAAAAAATTTCGTCGAAAATATTTTTGCAAGAAAAATAGTAAAGAAAGAATAATAAATCAGGTTGCCACTGATAAAAGAACTAATCAAAATATTTTTAACAAAATGTTTTTTCATGAAAGAAGTGAATGTAGTAATAGATAATTTAAAGTCATAATAAAAAAGCAGATATGAAAGTTTGAACGAAAGTACGTTGAATTTTTGGTTTTCCAACAGCGAAATTTTGATGTGACATTGATTTAAATGGTTTGAAAGAAGCAGTTTGTAACTCTGCAGCTTAAAAATATCCAGCAGATTATAAATGCTACACAAATTTCATCAGAAAATAAGACAGTTTCGCTTATTCTGACAGTTCACTTCGCTTATCCCATAATAGCTATAACTCTGATCTTTTAAAGCTCAGGAAACGTTAACGATTTTTTAAACGTTTAACTTAAAGAATCCAACGTTTTAAAGAATTTGCGAATATGGTTTAATTCAGTCTTACACAATTTCCTAAATTAAGCTAAGAATATTTTTAGTGTTGCCATTTTCTGCCGTTGGAAGTAAAAGAAGCTTCAGAAATTTTAATATAATAAAAACTTGCATCTGGTTAAGAAAAACTGCCAAAGTAGCTATTTTGTTCTTGGAAAATTAACTAAAATAAACATGCAATCTTCGCTGATTTTTCTTCACAGAGAGCAAGAAAACTCACTTAGGAGAAAAGTGCTCAATAATTAGTGAAATAAGTTTTTATTGATTTGATTCTATTTATAATATTTATATATACTAGTAATATTTATATTGTAGAATCACTAGGATTTTTCAAGCAGAAGACATGGAAAATGAGCAATTACCTCACCGGGACTCGAACCTGGACCTCTGGAATGCGCGCCGAGTGTGCTACCGTTACACCAGGAAGGCATGCAGAAAGGAGGCAAAACATACCTTATATACGACCCCTTTTAAAGGGCGACTAGGGATTACGGCCCCCAGTCGCCAAACCTGTGGTGAAGAATCATCATCCACCATCTTTTAGTTCGGGCGCCACTGTAGAGTCTATTAAGATTTTTGAAGCAGGAGACATGAGAAATGAACAATGCCCTACCCTGGACTCGAACCTGGACCTCTTGAATACGCGCCGATTGTGCTACCGTTACATCACGAATACATGCAGAAAGGAGGGAGAAAATACCTTGTAATATTATATAATATAAATATTACTATTTATAATATTTAGTATATATTCGTGTCATTGTTATTTTGAATAAATTATTATAAAGGTATATTTAACTTTAACTCTAGGCAGTTAGATGTATTATTTTCTGGATATAAAAAGTCATAATTAAAACTACTATAAGAATTGGGGTGTAGTTATTCAAAACAGTTATTTTTAGCTGAATATAAAATTCTACAGATGTAATCAACTACTCTATATAAGGTACATAGCAATATACAATGTATATAGTAAGAAATACTGTATATAGATGTAATTGTATATAAGGGCCCACTGTTGGCTCTTTGCTTTAGGTAATGAATTATCTAGGTACCGTTCTACTTTAGCGTATTATGTTAAAGGGAGCCAGCAATAAGGGTTAAGAACAGAGGGTGGGATAGTGGTGAATAACAACAGTGCACGCTTGACGGATGAGGAAGGTATTATAACCAAACGGTAAGCCTCTTTTAAAAAGTCCTAATTGGAAATGAAAACCAAGCTACTGTAAACCTATGGGGATTCTAATCTCTTCCCCTTCAAAGTAGGTTTCCGACCTCTAGAGCCCTGAAGATATCCAGGGTCAGCGTCCTCATTTGAATATATGTTTTTAAAAATCTTTTAGTTTTCCCCTCTGTTTCTGATTGTTTCTGTTTGATGAAAAAAAGTTCTTTCATTACTATCGAAGAATATAAACAGAATTCTTTTTTAATTTTCATCTGCTTTGTAATATTTTATATTATATGCTTTTGTATGTGGGATTATTAGTAGGTATACTTATTTTAATAAACGCAGTTAAAACTGCTTAATCTTTAACGAAAACCTTTAAACACAAATTGCGTTTCCTAGCCCATATATACGCCCTTCATTTTCAAGACCTTATTTTCAAATATCTGACTTTCTTGTGAAACGTATCCGAATGTTGTTAATTACAAAATAGAATTATCATAAAGTGAAAATTATAAAGTATCTTCGTTTAGAATTACACTAACGAAAAAGAAATTTTTTCTAACTACTCAAGCAAATAAGACTAACTTTAAAAAGGGAGTGTGTAGAGACATTAGGCCATTTGGAAGCAAGAAAGATTGAAAAATTAGCATTGCCTTCGCCGGGGATCGAACCACGGACCTCTGAATTACCGGCTCAGTGTGCTGACCATTACACCACGAAGGCACGCTAA
This sequence comes from Stegodyphus mimosarum, assembly GCA_000611955.2. Classification (NCBI taxonomy): domain Eukaryota; kingdom Metazoa; phylum Arthropoda; class Arachnida; order Araneae; family Eresidae; genus Stegodyphus; species Stegodyphus mimosarum. The sequence continues at coordinate 123,859 of KK112364.1, forward strand.
GGATGTGGGAGATATACCTTATATACTCCCCTTTTTAAAGGGCGACTAGGGTTTTAGGGGACCTAGTCGCCAAATCCTGGGTGTGGAGAGTTATCATCCACAACCCTTTTAGTTCGGGCGCCACTGTAGAGACATTAGGCCATTTGGAAGCAAGAAAGATTGAAAAATTAGCATTGCCTTCGCCGGGGATCGAACCACGGACCTCTGAATTACCGGCTCAATGTGCTGACCATTACATCACGAAGGCACGCTAAGGATGTGGGAGATATACCTTATAAGTGTAACAATTTTTTTCCTTTAAATTTTTCCTGTTTCTTCAAAGACAAAAAATTTCAATTTATGGATGATGCTGTTAAGAACTAGGCAGGAATGAATGAATTTATATGAAGATTTAAGTATGCTTAGAACTAGGCAGGAATTTTACTGTTAATATCTTCAGAAAGCGAAGACAATTTGTAAATTGCTCTAAATTGTTCTTCTATCTCAGAGTACATGATTCAAAATAAAACTTTTTATTTCCCCGTTCAACGCATTATGCTTAAACTCCGATCGTAAAATGTCATGAAATCATATGTAGTAAAACTATCTTCTTTTACTTCGCTCGAAATTTCCTTGTTCGAAACCAGACTTATCCGGAGTTATGAAGCTAAAGTGCATTGAATGAAAGTGTCCGAAAATCAAATCGATCTCCTTATAGTTCCATTATTTAGAAGTTACTGCATATTTTTTAATGGTTCAGCGACTGTGGACATTTAAATTTTTCATTATTTAGGTTTTTATAACGCTGTTGTCGTAGACAAAATTAAAATTGCTTGTGGATTATGTCTCGCGCTGTAAATTAAGATTCTATAAAATGAATATTAAATGTAATGCATTTCCTTTTATTCAAACCTTAACTGCATTTAACACTTCAGCATTATGTTGCACCTATTTACTCCTCGAGAATTCTATTATTTCTCTTTCAGTTTTATCGGATGATATATAGTAACGCTTTTACACCATCAACTGACAATCTTGACTTTGTTCGGAGGAAAGCTGTTCAAGGCTTCTGTTATTTCAATATTTACTGTAATATTTACCGGCGTGCATAAGTAGCTTGTGTAAATAAATTCTAACGTTAATATGAATAATTTGCGTCTTATTTTATGAAGTTTTATCAAGTATTCAAATGTGAACATAGTACAAAACACTAAACTGGTGGCCCGGTTTCGGAGCACGTACGTGGGCTGAAAATTGTAAATCTTTTTCCATCGATGAAGCTCGAGGTTTGAATGAGCTTTTTCTCACTGCAACTTACAAATAGTCAGTTTCTCTTCCGAAATATTGTATTCATTTCCTATAATGGAAAATTACAGCACAGTTCAAGGCACTGGAAATGTAGCACGTGTAGCGGTGAAAGATCCTCCCTTCTGGCGAGCAAATGCGGACATCTGTTTCCGGCAGATGGAAAGCCAATACGCAATGGCCGGTTAACAGAGGAAGGAATACACAAAATTCCACCACCTAGTTTCCGCTTTACAAACTGAGGAATGAGTGGTCGTGCGAGACATTATTCCTAAACCTTCAGCTGAGGCTCCATATACGGTACGGCGATACAAAAACCGTCTTTGTACGCAGTATGCCGCCACTGCGGAACAGCGGCTCAGACTTCATTTCTGGGACGCAGTTCGGAGATAAAGAAAAGCATCGCTCTCCTTACTGTAAGATGCGAAGTTAGGGCTAGATGACGAATGAGTGGGGATCTTCTTCAATTGCTTTTCCTGCAGCGACTGGCTAGCTTACGGATGACTTATTAGAAAAAGAACTCAGAAACTATTAGAGATACAAAGGACAAAGTATAGACCTGGTGAGATAATCATTTACGTAGCCCGTTTAGGGATAGATGAAACAGAAGAGAAAAAATGAGGGTTCCGCTGTACATATGATTGAAGATATCTCGGGAACTAGTATGATACATATTAAAAACCAAAAACTGGACAAAGATTATGCGTGAAATTCTCTCGAGATCTATTATAGCTACAAACAAAGGAGAGCAGCCGAAATATTAAGCTTAAAAAGGCCTTTCGTTTGCTGCAAGAATTATCATTCTACATATAATAGAACGGGCTACAGTTCATGTACCGGTTTTGGTACATTTTTGATCAAAAATATCTCGAGAACAGGGTTAGTTATTAAAGAATGAAAATACCATAAGATTTGCGCGTCAGACGCACCATCATTTTAAAAACAATATATCTCTACTTATAATCGAACGGACGTTGCGTTGGGCGTATTGTTTACGGCGTACTTATGATCGAGCATAACTCGTGATCTATGATACCTACTAAAAAACGAGAACAGCTAAAGGTTTGCATTTGAAGAGATCTTTCATTTGTATATAGAAATTCCTTTGTACCTGTCATAGAAAGAAAACTAAATTAAACTAAATTTGATCCTCGTTTTGAAGGTTCTTATATAACTGAGCGTATTTGTGATACGGTTGTCTACTTAAAAGGAGAAAACTCAGTTAATATTACTGCCGATGTGGATCAAGTCAAACAATATTATGACCGCATTAATATACCAATATTTCTAGATATTTTGCAGGAAGCACCAAGCACAAGAGATGGGCCTTCAACATCAATGATTGTAGCTCCAGAAAGAAAACGGAAAGAATCTAGAGTAATGGAACAAAAAGGAATGAAATGTGCATATGAGGAGCCAAAAGACAATCTCACACGAAAACTGGATCTAGAGCAAGAGAGGAACAGGTTGGCAAGGAAGGATGGCGAACCAAGACCCTATACAAGATCTAGGAACCGGCAGACGAGAAAGCAACGTCAGCTAAGAAATCAGAGGCGCGATTTCAAGGAAAGAGGTCAAGGACCGTAAGTCAGCGGTAATTCCACAGCAGAAACGACGATATGAAGAGGAACATCCCTAGGAGTAAGAAACTACTGAGGGTATACTTACTTTAATAAACGAGAGCTCGGACGACTGACCAAGCGAGAGTTCTCCGGTCATACCAGAGAACTTCTTCGGCCACAGCCCGTAAGCGTCCAGCACCTCCAGATGTGGATCTACGCCAAAAGAAGGTGGCTTGGGAGAAAAAATCAGGAGTGGAAAGGAAGCAGCTAGCAACGAAGAATGTAAATGGCCAGCCACCGCAGCGAATTAGAGTCCAGCAGATGCACCAAGCTCCGTCTTGGGAGGAATTTGTAAAGAAAAGGATGGCTGACTTCGCCAAGCAAAAGATAAGTCAAAATTACTCTATTTAAGTATTAGTCTAAATTTAAAGTTCGAAGTTGCTTGAAAAGATTTCTTTTTAGTTCTTGCCTCGGTAGAGGACAATTTTATTTTAAATAAGTAAGAAGCTTTTTATTTTGTACTTAGCAAGAAGCTTTCAATTTTTTACTAAGCAAAAATCGTTCTATTTTTGTGTTAATAAGAAGTTAATGCTTACTAGCAAGTAACTTTGATTGAGATAAGAACGATATCTATCGCAACGACTTTCATTTCGTCTCTCCGAAAGCAAAGCGCTTTCTTTTCTTCCTTCTTCGACTAAATTTCTCCTCACATGGAGAATTTCCTATAGGTTTTCTTCAAAAGTCAGGCCATTTAAGGGACACCCTTGGTGAACTGGTAAGAGCAGGAAAAGTTATCTCTGCTGAACGCCAGTATGCCACTCAAAGTATCAAAGTAAGCTTAGCCAGAGCGTAAGTAAGCTTAGCCAGCGCACGTTTCTATTTTGTCCTTGCTGCTGAGTTGCTGATACGCCTTTTGCCCATTTAATAAGTCTGTTGCTAGATAGGTTGTTGAGTCAGCCTAGTTAGCCTTAAACTAAATTGTTAGTCCAGCACTACTACTTATCTCTGAATTTAGTGTTAAATTATTCTTAAGTTCCCATCGCAAGTTGTCAGTGTTATCGTAAACACGAAGTACGTGCATTTGTGTTCAGAGTTGACGAATAATAAAGGGTTTGTTTTACCCTTCTTCTGTGCTGGCAATATTACGCCTGTGCGATAAGTCGTTACATTTCCTAGCAAAATCACGTTAACTTTACGATAGAGGAGAAGATCAGATCTTACAGGTTAATTAAAATCATTAACTCGTGATTGATTCAAATATTAAGTTTTTAATGTTTTGTAAATTCAGCAAAACTTATAGTCCTCTCTTATGTTTTAGCATTAAAACAAAATAAATTTTCATATAATTCACTTCATTTTACGTTCATTTTTCACGTAGAATTTTATTGAAAATAAAACATTTTAATTTTATCTCACAGTGGCGGGCAAACGTTAAACGATCGGAGGGCCCCATGGTGCCCGCAGACATAGGGTTGAGAATCCCTACTCTACACAGTTAAACATTTCTACACAGTTATCTGAAAAAATTACTCAAATAGCAATACACGATATTTTTCCAAAACTAGAGACAGCTTGACTCCAAATACACCATTAGACACTATTCATTATAAATTCACCGCAGAAGAATTGTTAACATTTCATAAATTAATCGCTAGTTCTCAAAAACCAAAGTTCAAGATTAATTATTCAATTTAACTCAACACTTGAACTTTAAACATCAATAATGTCAAAAATATATCATATTTATACGTACCCTATTCCGCATTAACCCTTACCATTCAAAATAAGTTTTTAACAAGTTCATTAATTCGATGACCTCATGGATTCTGAAGGAATTAACCATGGGGGGATTTTAAAAACCACAGTACAATGTAACACTCATAATTAAAGAACCCAAAAAATACTAAAAGCATACATTTTTTTACTGCTAACTTAGGGCAGTAGCAAATATTACTCTAACAAATAAAGCATACGTTCTTGAAAATTCAGCAAATACTTCATATTTCAGTGGTTGGCCAACCAAAGATTCACTAATTACATTTAAACTACTTCGCTGAATTTAAACGTTTCCCTTGCAAATTCTAAATTTAATATACAGCCATAAATTTTCAAATAAATATAAGAAACTCAGTTTTTGAAATTCCTTTATTAAATGCTCATTTTTCTTTTTGTTTCAATACTTACTTTAATAAGTCACTAAAATAATAATTAGTGTATAGCATTATTTACGACATAAATGTATTTGAAACAAATTGTGAAATTAGAAAGCTCGCCAGTGGCTGAGTGGTTAAGACCGCTGAAAACCGAGAGTTAGACCCAGGTTCAGTCCCACAAGAAAGGACTGCATGGCCGATTTTCGTGGTTTTTCCCATGCATAACTTGATTACGAGCCAGTTACTTTATGTAGTACTCCATGAAACCATTCCTTCCCTTAGGCAGATAGCCTTAGTGCAGGCATGTCAAACTCCGTATCTCAAGTGTATCATCAATGTATGGTAGTGCTGGAGTCAAAGAAAAAAAAGACCAATTTCATACCTAATGATGTATTTGAAAAAGTGCATTAATGCATAAAATCTTACCTAATACTTTAGTTCTTTAAAAAAAGTGTAACTAAATACAAGGCAAATAGGACCTATAGTTGCTTATTGTTTCTTTCCTGACACCTGGCATCTTATTTTTTCTGCAACCAGCTTTCGGATATCTGGAGACATGTTCTTCGCAGTAGCGATTTTCAGAGCAAAGGTCAAATGATTTACTCTAACCTACAATCTCCGGCTGGACTTATTTTCTTTCATAAGTGAGAAAAGATGTTCACACTGATGCGTAGTGCCGAAAATAGAAATCACGTATGATGCAAATTGACGTCTTCACAGGAACCGAGCAGGAAAATATTCGTAAAATATTGGGATACTCCCTTACTGAATTTTTGCTTAACAACTGAGTCGCACTGAATTTTCCTAAATTCCATCTGAAAATGAGCTGCCACTTCCTCATTCGTTGGTTAAAAAGGTGCCAGAAATCACAAACTGCTCATTCTCCACGGATTTGGCATCGCGAAAAACTTTCTTATTCAGTCTTCAAACGTTTAAGCCTTTTGGCACAAGTTTTGTACAAAACAGGCTCCCTTAAACTTTCTACTTTGAATAAGTTGGGAAGGGTATCAAGCTTTCATTCTTATAACTATTTCTCCCTTGGGGTTCGTATGTTTTTATGTTTATGTTTGTATGTATAGGATGAGTCATGTTTTACGCAGGTGGTGAACCACGACATTGACACGGGGGACGCTCAGCCAGTTAGGCAAAAGCCATATAGATATGATAAGATCAAAGAAGAAATAATTGAACATCATATTAAAGAGATGTTAAAGAATAAAATCATCACGCCAATTTCTAGCAGTTACGCTAGCCCCGTTGTCCTGTGTAAGAAAAATAATGATTACCCGATTACGCACCCGAAGCGGTGGCGTTTTGCTATAGATTATCGCAAGTTAAATTCAGTTACAAAATATCCTGTATATCCGTTGCCGATAATTGAAGAAATTATTCGAAATATTTCATCTACAAAATACATGACTACATTAGATCTCACGAGTGGCTATTTTCAGATTGGGGTAAAACCCGAGGACGTACACAAAACCGCGTTCATAACGAAATCTGGTACGTACGCATTTCTTAGAATGCCGTTCGGATTATCCGGCGCGCCGGCAACGTTCCAAAGATGTATGGACATCGTCTTAAGACCAGTCCTTGGTAAAAGCACTTTCATATATTTAGACGATATTATAATTACGAGTAGTACTCTAGAACAACACTTACAAGATTTAAGAAAAGTATTTTCATTGTTAAACGAAGCTGGTTTAAAGATAAATGCGTCTAAATGTAAATTTGCCGCAAAAGAGTTACGTTATTTAGGATTTAAAATTTCCCAAAAGGGAATCGAAACGGATCAGTCAAAAATAGTAGCCATTAGAAATTATCCTGTTCCTAAAACAGCGAAGAAATTATCGTCGTTTCTCGGGATGTGTTCATATTACCGGGCTTTCATTAAAGACTTTGCAAAAATAGCTGAGCCACTGCTAAAGTTGAAAAGAAAAAAAGCTAGGTTTTCGTGGTCAGCAGAAGCCAACTTGGCGTTTCAAAAATTGAAAGACGCATTGACTCAAGCTCCCGTCTTAAAATTTCCAGAAGGGGATAAAGGATTAGAGATTTCAGCGGACGCTTCAGATTTCGCGATTGGTGCAGTGCTTTCCCAAAATGGTCAGCCCGTGGCTTTTTTCAGCCGAACATTAAATGAAACCCAAAGAAACTATTCCGCAACAGAGAGAGAAACTCTCGCAGTGTTAGCATCAGTACAGAAATTTCGTGTGTTCTTTGGAAGTTCTCCAGTAACTGTATATACCGACCACGCGGCGGTCACTAGACTCTATTCTGGAAAAAATTTATCACCCAGATTAATAAGGTGGGCTCTCAAATTACAGGAATATAACCTAATAATTAAACATACGCCGGGAAAGGAAAATGTTGTGGCAGATGCTTTAAGCAGAATTAACTTAGATGAAAATGGAAGTGTAATTAAGATAGCCATGTTAACATCCAAAGTATTAGATTCTCGTGAAACAGTAATAGCCGAACTCAAAAAAGATCCGGAGTTCAAAAATATATACAATTATTTGGCCGACCCTGAGAATTTCAATCATCCGGATATTGTGCCGATAAGAAATAGGGCCGAAAATTACGAATTAATTGACGGACTGTTATTCTATACGAAAGCTACTAATGAGAATCATGAATATAGACCGGTTATCCCAGCTAGCATGAGGTTGAATGTATTAGAAGAGTTGCATGATTGTGCCATTTCGGCTCATTTAGGTATAAGAAAAACTGTTCAGAGAGTTCGCGAGGCAGTTTTCTTTCCAGAACTGCAAAAGTTTACTAGGGCGTATGTCCAGTCGTGCCCAACATGTCAATTAAATAATTATGTTAATTTCCGCCCGGCCGGGTTCCTAAATAGTATTAAATCAGAATTCCCAAATCAAATAATAGGCATCGATTTACTTGGACCTTACCCTCGAAGTAAAGTTAATAAAAGCCGATATCTTTTAGTTATAGTGGATCATTTTAGCAAATGGTTAGAGTTAATTCCGTTAAAACGCGCGTCTGCAAAAATTGTAGTAGATTCAATTCTAAATAAGTATATTTTAAAATACGGGGCGCCCCTAAAAGTTATTTCAGACAATGGTCCTCAGTTTGTTAGTAAAATGTTTGAGGAAATGTGTGCAAAACTGGGCATACGTCATCTAAAGATGGTCCCGTATCGTCCGCAGTCAAACATAGCGGAACGGGTGAATAGAAATGTAGTGAAAATAATTCGTAGTTATGTGAAAAACTATCACTCTACCTGGGATAGCCATATAAATGAATTTGCATTTGCACTTAGGACCGCCAAACACGATACTACACAAAAAACACCCGCTGAACTCTTCTTAGGAAGAAAGATCTTGACCCCCCTAGATAAACTGTTCTTTGTACAGGAAAGGGCAGAAGAATTTAAAATGAGTGATATACAAAAGTTAATACGGGAAGCGACGGAAAATATAGAAATGGCCCAAAGAAAACAGAAATTGTACTATGACCTAAAAAGAAGAGAGGTCAAGTACAATGTGGGAGATGAAGTGTTGAAGATTAAACACAACTTGTCAAATGCCCCAGAGGAAAAGGTGGGGAAATTTTTTCCGCGTTTTGAAGGCCCGTTCACAATTGAACAAATTACGGGGGCAGTGGTTATATTAAAAAGAAATGATGGTCAAACGCTCAAAGCGAATGTGGACCAAATAAAACCGTTCTATAATCGCAGCAAAATGGCTGTATTTAAAGATTCGTTTCAGGATCCGAGGCAATCGACTAGCCAGGAAGATATACGTCAGCAAAAACAGCAGGAACCAGCTACAACGGCATCGAAATGTCAGAAGAAGAAAGCTCCCCCCCAACAAAGAAATAAGAACCAAAAAGGTGGTTTCAAAAGAAAGTCTCACGATGCAGGTGAACAAATCTACGAACGGAATTACGAGCGCACCAAGAGAAGAAAGCAGAATGGGCAAGGGAAGCCCAATGTATCCAAAAGAACTGTGGAATCATCGGACAGGTGCCTGAGAAGCAAGAAACGTCGATTGCAGCCTGAGAATCAACTTCCCGAATACAGCAGGAACCAGGACAAGCAACGAGCAAGGGCCCAGGAGAGAAGGGCCCAGTCCACCAAACGTCCAGCGGAGCAACCTCCTCTACAAAGGAAATTGCCGAGGATACAACGACGGAATTTCAAAAGAAAAAGAGACGAGCAGGCTCCGAAAGAACAACGAAAAACGAGGAAACTGAACCAGGCCACAACTTACTCAAGTTTTAAAGATTGGGCCAAGAAAAGGATGGACGATCATAATAAGATAAGTACAATTTCGTATTCAAAAGTTTAGTTAATTTTTGAGTATACTGCAAGTTGCAGGGCTGATTTTACCTCAAGCGAGGTTGACTTTTACGCCAAGTGAGCGATAAGTCCTCATATGGAAAGTAAAATGTTTTGTTAAAAGAAATTGTAATTTTCAAAGATTTAAAATCACTTAATGTTTTGTAAATAGATTAATTCTGTAAAAGCAATGAATTGCTGAAAAGAATATGTTAACTAAATGATTTTGTATGACGCTTTGTCTAAAGACTTGTAAAATGTCTAGAATGAAAATTCGGAAAATTGAAAAACACGATTTAGTCTGTAGACTATTAATTCAATGTAATTTGATATTTCAAGAAAGTACCTTGAGAAAGGAATAGGAAGCACTTGCTGTAAGCTTAGAAATTTAACCTATATTTCTGTAAGCTTAGAAATTTAACCTCTATTTGCATTTCAGGATTGCTATGAAATTGTTAATGTGTTATGAAATGTAACAAATAATATTATGCTAGCAATGCACGTTAAGTGCAATATTAATGTGAATGTTGTGTGCAAACTGCGAATTTGTATGCATGAAAAGTTAAAGATTGACTATTTTAGAATGCAAGTGTTAATTAGGCTCTCCACCAAATACACTTAAAGTGTTAGACATAAAGCTAGTGAGAACCTTAGGATTAGCTGGTTATAGGGCGTTTTTTTCAGGTCTCGTATGTCAAGTTCTAACTAATGTTAGTCGATTGTAGGTGGAAGAGTTGAACACCCCCGAACACATAAAAACCCGCAATGGCGGTTTGCTTTACATCCAACACCGGTGAGAGAGCATACGGGGGAAGAATTTAATTGTGCTTGAATGATAATGTGTGTGTGCAAAATTACACAGAAAAAAAAAAATAAGGATTTGTACCACTTAGAATTATTCTGTTATTATGTCATACTAAAGTTGTTTTCCTTCCAGATTTTGCTGGAAGGAGTAAGACTGTTTGAAGAATAAGACTTGAAAAAAAAAATGTTGAAGATTGTTGTTCCAGAAAATTTCGTCTGTATTTTACACAAACATATATTGCCTTGTAAGAGTTGGCCTAAGTTTAGAACAGTGAAATTTTCGACTATTTAGAATTGCTAGTTTTCAACATGGTCCGTTTGGACCAAAGTAGTTTAACTATCGCAATTCTGGCGGGAAGTATGTAAGGTTTTAGTTAAACTAACCAAGTTTATTTTAATTTAAATCTTTTCTATCTCCTCTCTGCTTCAACTTCCTGTCAGAAGAAGCGCGCGTTTTTAGCTTATGCTAATTTTTGAAGTTCAGCCAAGCACTATTTAAGCCAGAGGTAGAAACCTCTCGGTGTGTGAGAGCTTTGCCTCAGATCACGGTCACGCTGCTCAACGTTCGCCTGACCAGCTAGCAGTTTAAATTTATAAGCCATAGTGCTTACTACGTGATTGCTTTGTAAAATAAATTAAAGTGCGGTAGTATTTAGTATATCTTGCTACGCACCCTTTTCGGTAGAGGCCAACTTCCGCGAATTGCTCTGCGAAGCAAAGTTTAATTTAAGTTCTATTTTAATTTATTTAAATTTATTTGATTGTTAAGTTCGACCAAAGTGTGGTCTGTTACGTTCTGTATCTCTCCCGAATTGGGAGGTTTGTATTTAATAGTAATTGAATAAAAGAGGATTTCAAATCCCTTCACGTGCAGTTATTCTCCAGCCCAGCAGTTACATCAGAACATAGCGTACCTTCCGCTCCCTGTTCCAGTTCAGGACTTAGATTTTGAGGATAAGAACCTTGTAAGTAATTCACCATGTTTGCAAAGAGTATACACAGAAGGCTAAGTCCTGATAAATCTTTCGAAACTTGAAAGTTAAAAATCTTCTGTCTATCTTTAATGCAACACCATTTAAAACTTCGACTTCTCAAAGAAAAAACGCCTCTACTACTGGCTCAAATTAGTAATAAAATTCCTCTCTACCCATTAAACATTCAAAGAAAACATAATAATAAACTACTGAGATTTTTACGAGAAGAATGCCAAACCCTACTCCCAAAAATTTCAGAAAACCGTTTTTGAACAGTATTTCAATCAGAGCTGTGACTAAGCAGTAATAAACGAACTAGAAAAGATTTACATTTAAGACGAGCCTTAAGTTGCCCCCATCTTCCTTCTATAAGAAACACGTGCTCAGCGCTTAAAAGGTGGCAAATACGTTGAACTTTAACCCCGCACTAAGGGGCCCCAATAAGAAAAAAATTCTCAGAGTGTCACCCCTTTGCAACTATACATTATTTTTGACTAGCCCTTTTTTTTCCTATTTTTTTTCCATTAACATAGGTTACGCTAAATTTTCAGGAACTCATTTACAAAGCACTGTGATTAAAGAACATACATTAAATTCATTATGAATTTGTACACAAAAATAGCAATTTTTTTTATACTTAAAATGTACGGCAATAGTTTTCTAAATATTGATATATTTTTAGTATTCGATATTAGTCCTTATTTTAAAGGTTTCAATAAAATGTTTCAATAATGATGTGTTTTCGAAAGTTTAATTTTGTTCAACACTTTTATTCTTTAAAGATACATATACACTCACGTTTGTGAAAATTGCAACACCAAGAAGGAATCGTCATAATTGAATGCAATTTAATACACAGTTGAGTGGTAGTGGTACAAATAAATGATTAAATGTTCAAAGCAAACAAATAAGAACAAGAGATCAGAATCAGTATTTTGTGTGGCCACCACGCGCCGCAATAAGTGCTGCTCCACGACGTGGCATGGAGTCAAACAAAGTTTGAATGTCTGACTGAGGAAGAGCATTCCATATCGTTTGTACGCGTACCCAAAGTTCGTCTGCAGACGCAACAGGACGAGGATCACGAGCAAGACGCCGACCAATGACATCCCACACATGTTCAATTGGCGACATATCCGGGGAACACGCAGGCCAAGGAAGAAGCTGTACCTGCTGCGCTGCAAAGAAGGATTTAACAATCCGAGCAGTATGAGGGCGGGCATTGTCCTGTTGAAATACAGCGCCTGGCAAGCTTTGAAGGAAGGGAACAGCTTCGGGCTGTAGAACTTCACGGATATACCGGTTGCTGTTCAGATTGCCCACAATTCGTAGCAATTGAGATCGTCTATGATATGCTATGGCGCCCCAGACCATAACTCCGGGTGTTCGTCCACTGTGGCGTTCGATAATGCACTCCGGAAGGTGGCGTTCACCGGCATAGCGTCTGACACGAATGCGGCCATCATGGTACCACAAATTAAAGCGGGATTCGTCAGAAAACACGACATGCTGCCAATCAGCACGCCAGTCTCTATGCTGATTGGCCCATTGTAGCCGCAGGCGGCGATGGTCGTGCGTTAGGGGGATCCTGTATAAAGGAGTCCGTGCGCGCAGTCCACACTGCAGCAGACGTCTACGAATTGATGAAGCACACAATGAAACACCTGTAGCTATTGACCACAGTGCTGCCAATTGTCTAGAGGAAGCTGTACGGTCCGTCCGCGCCATGCGGACCAGGTGTCTATCATCGCGAGCTGACGTCACATTTCGGGGTCCACTCCCGGATTTCCGAGTTGTCCGACACTCGTCCGTCCACTGCTTCCAAACGCGCATCACTGTGCTGCTGTTACGCTGCACACGAGAGGCTACTGCACGATACGACAATCCAGCTTCACGAAGGCCGATGATTCTCCCTCGTTCAAACTCTGTAAGTTGTTCAAATCTCGCTCTCTTTCGTCGACGAGGCATAAGTACAGATTGAGTTAACGTTTACCACTAGCAGATAACCACCGATAACCATACACGCCTCGCTACTGCCGTCTATTTATTCGGATCCATCAGCCGTTCAGAGGGCGCTGCTCAGCATACGCATGCGCTACGGATTTGCAATTCTAATCATTTGCATATCATGCGCTACTTTGCATTTCCTGAAAATTTCAGCTCACTCGCGTAAGTCCTTCATGGTGTTGCAATTTTCACAAACGTGAGTGTATGTATATCAAGTAATGTGATTGTTTAATTATTTTAAAAATATAAAAATAATTTGCAGCCCAATTTCATTTAGTGTACACTTATTTTTTCTGCTTAACAAACAGTTATTTCAGCCGCCTTAAAAAGTGATTAGCTCTGATCCTGACGCCCATGGATTTCCGAATAAAGTATGGACATTTGTGATTGTAATATCTTGGAGGCGTGGGGGCACTTAAAATATATTGAGCCAGAAGCCCTTTCAAGAGGCTGGAGGAAGTGTAAGACGAGTACAAGATACTCGGATGCTCCAATGCTAGCTCACCTTTTACCACTTACAATATGAGAACACACAGAGGAGAATATGATAATTCCTTATATTCTGCTCTACTTAAAGAGCGACTGGCTCGAGGCTCAGTGAATCAAACCCAACAGTGATGGCTGGATACCCATATTTTAGTTTTATTTCCACCATATTTCAGTTATGTCGCCATTATATAAATTATTGTATTTGAGGGCCAAAGAATATAAAAAGTCAACAATGCCCTCGCCGGCATATCAATTATGAGTCTTCCTGAGTTACCTGGACGTGCTATATCTTCTACTACGAGAACATGCATGGGGATACGTGATAACTCCTTTTAACAATTCAGAAGCAAAATAGCAAATAGATATCAGAACTAAAATGCAGGTGATTAAACATTAAAAATTTAAAAACTCATTGCAGCTTCAGTCAAATAATGCAAATTTGTTTATAAAATACACTCTTGTTAAAAAAATATGCAACGAAGGCAAAAGACGGAATAAAACAAAAACTGTTTAATGGATAAGGGGGGAATTGATCCAAGAGGTTAGTGTGGCATTGCTACACCACTTAGCAAGCAATATAGCAAAGACATATAAAAACACATGCATTATGACCATAACATCGCGAAAGACCAAATATCTCGGGAAAACGTGCAATAGAAACATCACGCAATTAATGGGTATGATACCTTCTAGCTGAAATGTATGGTTGACAACGGCGAGGCAAGCTTGCAGTAGTGTCATTAATTACTTGTTGTGACAGTAGCATCCATTCTTGTAGTAATGTATGTTGGAGTTCGTAGAGGGTGCGTTGAAACACACTGCGACCTGCTATCAGTCTTCTCAATACGTCCCACACATACTGTATAGGATTCAGATCCGGTGATCTAGCATACCACGGCAGATGCGGAACAGTTTCACTCTCCAGATAACTTCACACCACTCAAGCTCTATGCGAGCGGGAGGTATCGTCCATAAGTATCGCGTCGGTACCCCATTACAGCGATAAAAGAACGCACAAAAGGGTGCAGCACTTCGCCGGGATATCGGAGGACATCTTGGTATCGGTGTGTAGGAACCACCAGGAATCGGTGCGTTTTTCCGTTGCCATCCCGGCCCATACAAGTAAGCCTTCTCCTCGGTAACGGTCGTTTTCAGTGATGTTTGGGGCCCGATAGAATGTCTCTGGCTCTCGCCATATCGTTGCCCTTCAAGAACCGTTCACAAGGTTCGATCGAGACTCATCCGTCAAGAGTACCTGGCCCCACTGCTCTCGTGTTCAATTGTTATGTTCACGGACCCATTCCAACCGCGATGTGACTTGCAATGGGGACAAAGAAACACAAACCACAGGTCGTCGCGTGTAAGGTAGCAGCAGAGAGATGCGACGGTAGCTGTCGTGCTGTCAGCAACAGGAAGCGATTATCTGCCGTTGTGGTAACCTTCCGACGTCCAGACCCACGTCTTCTAGTTAGGTTTTGATCCCCTTGGTACAGATTCCAAGCCTATTGACGCACATTCAACTCTCTCACAACAGCGGATTGTCTTTCACCAGCTAGCAACCGAGAGCCCTCCAACACATTTCATCGTGCAGATGGTGTCTTCGGCTCATGCTTTCTGCTTTGGCTATCTCTGATTACAAGGAGCTATCGCGGCTTGCGAATCGTGGCATAGGTCTGGCATCACACTTCTTAAGGCGTTGCGGCGTGACTGCGGGATTGCGTTTTATGCTAATTTTGATTGCATATTTGCACTCGGCGATGAAACCTCTACCTCATATGTAAACTGTATGTTTTAATTCCCCTTTTTAAATTCGTACCTTATCTTTTAGCGTATGTTCATTATTCTTCTAGCCCGAGTATACACTGGTGTGCACAAATTAAGGACGAAGTCGAAAAATTAGCATATCAGCTGAACGAAGAGGCTGAGCGGACAGAAAGGCCAATCAGGAGATTAAGTAAGGTGATGTACGGTAGCACATGCGCAGATATGCAGGTACACGTAATGGGGAAGTGTCTGAGTAGTATAAAGCATGTTGTCGGTGTAAGATCAGTATTTCTGGCAAAGAGATTGCACGCCGTATAGCAGTTAAAATCACACCGAGTTGCTGCCTCAGCGAGAAATGGCGAATAATCAATCTGTTAGACGACATCTGGATGTTTTTACCCAAGGTCGAATCATTGGGAAGTTGGAGGAAGGCCGCAGTGTGACAAGTGTGGCTGCAGAGTTCGAAATTGCTCACAGCATCGTTTCACGACTTTGGAGACAATTTCAAACTACAGGAACAGCTATCCGGGGGTTTAGTAGTGGTCGTCCACGAGGAACCACACCCGCAGATGACCGGTATATTGCCTTACAGGCCAGAAGAAACAGGCGGCAGACAGCGGGAGAAATCGCTAGACACACGACACAGGCGACTGGACGACCGATATCGCGTTTTACCGTGGCCAGAAGACTGCACGATGGTGATCTGTTTGCACGACGCCCTGTACGGTGTGTACCTCTAACGCCTGCACATCGGAGAAGGCGTTCTCTGTGGTCCCGGGAACACCGGAATTGGAGAGACAATGAATGGGGACGAGTACTCTTTACAAATGAGAGCAGATTTTGTCAGAGTTACGATTCTAGACACATACACATCTGGGCAGAGCGGGGAACACGCAATAACCCCTTCAACATCATCAAAAGGGACTGTTTTGGAGGTTGCGGAGTTCTTGTTCGAGCAGATATAATGCTTGGTAGCCGGACCGACCTTCATATCTCCCAAGGAGGTTCGTCACCTGGGACTGCTATTGTAACGAGGTTCTTCTTCCTTACATGCGTCTTTTCACAAGGGCTGGCTCCTCAGTTCCTCTTCATAGACGACAACGCTCCACCTCGTCGCACAGTTACTGTCGAAGAGCTGTTGGAGAGTGAAGACATTGAACACATGGATTGGTCGGCAAGGTCTCTGGATCTAAATCCCGTCAAGCATGTACGGAACTTATCAGGACTGAGTGTTCTGTCATGTATGAGGATGGTGTGGAAATTGAGCACCACCAATATCGTAGCAGAAATTAATGTACTGTTTTTACTTCTGAAATTCTGTGAATTAATTTTCTAATTTTACAATTATGTGGATACTTAGCCAGGATAGACATGTGTCCAACTATTTAATCTGCAGTGATTTTCTGTGTTCCCTGGAGTGGCTAAAAAATACCTCATCAAGTAATGATAGTATTTTAATATACAGAAGTCTCTCGGGGATCTACTGGAGAAAGGTATTTTAGTTTTTTTCATTCGTTCGTTTCCACACGAGGATATATAGAAACGAGAGAGACGATTGGCTTTCCAAAAATGCAACTAGAATCCGAATAGTTTACTTGTACACGCATTCCGTTCTCTATTCCCCTAGTGAAGTCGTTGCAAGACCTTTCATTTGAGCATTTTTTCCACGCTTATTTTTTTTAATCTAACACAATGGTATCCGCCGAAGGAAGGGAAGATGTTTAAGGGAAACTGGTTTGTCACGAAGCCACTCCGTTTGCCAGGATTTGAAACTCAAAACAAACTACGACTGCTCAGCGACTTTACCGCTCGGCCATAGGTGGGCTTTCACGATTATCAAAATGTAATTTTATACTCATAAAATAATCAAGTTCCTTGAGTTCACTTAATACGTGGTCTAAATTTTCTACAGCTTTAATTATGGGTCTGAATAATCCTATTACAATTCGATTAGACTGACATAAGAAAAATGCGAATGTCAGTTTTAGTGATTTCCTTCAACACCATCAAACTGCATTTTATTTGCCATATGCTATTTCAACTAGCAAAACGAGTGACATTTTTGCAATATTTTGATGTGATACAGATATTCGTATTATTTTTACTAGTAACTATACTATCATTAATACATGAAATCACTATGCATTGCAGGTGATATAATTAAAAGCATAGCCCGAGTTCTTATTTAAATTATTAACTAAAACTGGATAAGTAGCTAAAAATGTCAACATCTGTATATGTACATGACTTTGTTTGATGAGGTTTCAGACTCTCTGTGACCTGTAATGACGCATTCTGCCCCCTCCCCTAAAAAAGCTGATTTACAACAAATAGTTTTTATAAAATAATGTGTGTGTGTGTATGTTTTCAATATTATCTGTGAGTACTCGTCTGCTATTTTCTTCTTTATATTTAGAGACTAACAAATTATTTGTGAACTAAATATTAAAAACACTTTCATTAAAGTGAAGGCTTTATGCGCTTATCACGAGCAGTAGCTTTTTGAAAGGGAGAGGTCTTCATCGGAAAGTGTTAAGATAGAAAATTCAATTTCTCATTGCAGCAGTTTTTTAAAAATATGACTATTTAAAGAAAAAGAAAGATCATAAAATAAGTATTATATGAAATGGCACAACGAAACAAATACAAACGTGTTCACACGCGCGGGAAAAAAAATACATGCTTTTACGAAAAGATAAAATCCGTCTTCACTTTTCTGAAAGCATCTAAAACAGTGATCCTCAAAGTGGGCAGTACCGCCCCTCCCCATCCCCACACACTGGGCATTCGGCTGTTTTGAAGTGGTGACTGAAACTCCAGTGATATTGGGAGGAGGTAATATAGCAAACGATGGGCGGTGAAAAAAGTTGTTATGTATTACTTATTTCAGTTGTGATTTTAGATTGTTTTAAAGGTAATGATTTAATTTATTTTGCTTCAGACTTAAAGTTTAATTTGTTTTAATTTTTGTAGTTGAACTTAAGTTTCTTTGGTTTGTTTAAAAGTAATTGTAGTCATTTAATTTGTTCCCTTGACAGTTTTGGTTAACGCTGATTTTTTTTAAGTTGCTTGTGTAATTAATTTTTCTTCTTTACTTTTGGTTGGTTAACTATTTAAATTCTGTTTAGTTAATTATTTTTCTTAACTTTGGTTGTTAATGTTAATCTCTTGATAGGTTGATCCTTAAGGTCAATCTTTTTAAAGTTGTTACACAAGTTGGTGTTTAAAGTTAATTTAAGTTTTAATTTCTATTATGCCCCCTTTTCTGCTAAATTTGGGATCCATATTTTCTGACTATGGTGGTCGTTTTGGTGTTGTGGAGAATATATAAAAATTTTCATACTTGATTATTGTATTTTAACTGAAGTAATTTTTATTTCCTTACTATGGTGGTCGTGTTTGGTGTTGGAATAAACCCAAGAAAATTATCTATGAAATTATTATATTTTTATTTAAGTACTTATCAGTATTGAAGTTAATTTGTTGTAAAATCAATAATTAACACCTATCCTTTCAAAAGTATTCCGTTGCCCTTCCAAATAGATTTATTGACTTGTTTTCGATTTCTTCGCCCGCTAGACGGTAGTCTGTGAAACATCTGTCAACGTGAGTAAAGTTGCACCCTGCGAGAGAGGCTAGATCCAACACTACTAACCCTGCCGCAAACTTGGGGGGGACGGGGTGTTTTGCTTACTCGCAGGCTTTTCCTATGTTGGAGTGGGACCCTTCGTCGAGGCTAAAGGTGACTGACCTCGTGGTATCAGCGAGGTTCGCCAACTTCTGGAGCTCATTCCACCTTGGGCTGCACCGTCCTGCGTGTTCTTCCCCTGGGGTTGCCGGGCTGTTGGCGGTTTTCCTACCATCTACAATCGCCAATCGAGCGGTCTTGGCGTTTTGAGTAAAAAGGCTTGGGAGCTGGCGACGTGGGGACTGACGGAAGACTGACACGCAGCCATTTTTGTGGACGGAAGGAGACGGAGCTGAAAGCGTCAGCATTATCAAAGAACCAAAGATGTCGGAAGAAATAGACGAGAGAAGGATACTATGGAGGGCGACGGAAATGTCCAAACTTATCCTTAACTAATCACTTCCTTTTTTTTCTCTCCTTATAGAAAGCAAGAAACCATATCTACAATGTATTCTCTATGTTAACTTCACTGTTTGGAACGTCAAATTGAAGTAGCTCTGTGACGTTGGCCGAAGTTGTTGTCGGATGTCGGTATCTACAATGTTAAATTCCCTGTTTGGATCGGTATGAGCTTCCTTTTATATTTTCCACTCCACCGCCACCAATGTAAAATTCTGTATTAATTCAGTATTATCTTAATAAATTCCATATTTAATTTTAACTTTCTTGTAATGTTTTCACTTTAATTTAGAACACTGGACCTGTCTACATATTTCACAACGCAATAAATTTAATTATTCTGTTGGAGCTCTTGGTCACTATTTACGATTGATTTGAACACTAATTTTACAGTATATATTGTGTTTATCATGTTGTCACAAACCTTACACATTCATGTTATTGAGAATTGTTTATCCAAATATTGACTTATCATTTGGTATTGAACTTAAAACCTATACACAAACTCTTAAGAAATTAAAGCTCCAACAAGAAAATGGTGCCGTGACCTCGCGAATTTTGTTATATGCAATTTGTATTTTATGTTGTATTTGGTATGCACAAAAAAGGTGCCATGTATTCTAATTTATCATTTTTGGTCCAGTGTAATTTTTAAAATTGCTTTTGCTAAGAGTGGTGGCAGTGTTATTATTAATTACTGGTAATATTTTCTTTATGTTGATAATTGATATGAATGATATTTCATAGTATAATATTTTTATGAGTACTGTTAAAAGTGCTGTTAATTGTGTAATTAAGCTACACTATTTGCTTATATATATTTTGCTGTACTGTTTACCAGTGTTACATTATTTACACAAAATTGGTAGTTTATTTACACAAAATTAGTAGTATTGTATTATATTGTGTTACACATTTATGAGTTAAATTGGTTAATATGCCTACTAAAAGGAAGAGTTTAACTCCAGCGGCAACTAGAATGCCTGTAATTAACCGTTTAACTGGGGGTCGGAATCCTCAGCCAACTGCAAATAGAATCTCAGTTTTTGGGGCTGATCCTTTGGTGTCAATTCCCACTTTTACTGGGGCAGAAGGTACTACTCAACTTAATGATTTTCTTGACAGAGTCAATTTAGTTGCAGCACATGTAGGCTGGGCTGACTCTGATAAGTTGACTGCTATTCGTGTGAAATTAGATGGAGAAGCTGCTGCGTTTATTCGCAATAACCCTCGTCTCAAGAATGAGACTAAGTTGGAAATTGTGGTTGAGGCTTTAAAGGACAGATTTGCTACTGTTCAAAATTTACATGCTAATATTAGAGCATTAATTCAAGCCTTTCAGAAGCCTAGAGAAAGTGTTAGGCAGTTTGCTGCTAGAATAGAGGCACTCTCTTGTAAAACAGTACCTGTCGATAAAGTGGAAGATCCCACTGTGGAAAGTCAGAGACTTGATTTACTCTTGTCTGTTTTTCTTGAGGGCCTTCATTTACATTTGAGGCGACTGTTATTACCACAGAACCACAAAACATATGTAGCAGCTAAGAAACATGCTATAGCAGAAGAAGAAGTTTGGTTTAAAACCCATGCAGATGAGCTTAATAATGTTCACTCTGTAGAAGTGAATGCAGTTTCCACTCCAGGTGTTACAGTTAAGGCTGCACAGGCTAATAGTTCCAAAGATGAACTCACAGCAGCAATTAAAGCACAACAGGAAAACATTGTTACTTTAACTAACATGTTAGGAAACTTGCAAACTCAAGTACAATCATTGATGTCTAAGTCTACAGCTAAGAGTAGACAGGTTGGTCCTCGTTGTTATAGATGTAATAGGTTAGGCCACTTAGCGAGGAATTGTATGGTAAATCTATCTCAGGGTACTAACAACAATGTTAGAACTAGACAGTATGGTAATGCTCGACAGCTAGGAAATGCTAGTGTAACTCCCAACGCACACCAGGTTGCAGGGCAGGTTAATTCGAGGAACACTACTCAGTTAAATCCTCAGGCTCCAGTTTTTAACCAGAATTTAAACTAGTAAGGGGTAGGGAGAGCAATTCCTTCAGTTCATCCCATGAAGCCCTTTTGAAGGTACCATCAGTGTATTCAGTTTCTTTAGGTGAAGCACCTCTTCCTATAGTAAATGGCTCAATTTTGGGTAATAAACTCAAATTTTTATTAGATTCAGGAGCTACTGTAAATTTACTAAATGCTAGGTATATGAAATGTTTTGGCAAGAAAGTAAAAATTGAAACATGTGAAACTTATTTAAAAGGCATTTCAAGCAACAAAGTGTTAGTTAGGGAAAAAGTTTTGTTACCTGTCAAATTTCAGGATCAGATTTTTCAAACTGAATTTCTTATTATTGATAGTTTATCTGATCAATATGGTGCACTTTTAGGAACACACTTTTTAAGTCTAAACAAACTTTGTATTGATTTCAGTTCATCAAATTTGATAGGTCCACACATATTGGTGCCTTTGCACCTTCACATGTCTGCGCCAAGTGCTGATGCTTCAATTAATTGCATGTCACCAAATAACTCGACTAATGATATCTTTTGCTATTCTGTGAAAAAGCATAAACTTCCTCCTTTCTCTGAAAATATTCTAAAAGTTTCAACTTCCCTTTTACCTTTTTCTCAACCTTCTGTACTTATTGAACCTCTTCCTCACCATCAGCACGCCAAATTCAGTGTAGCACGTTCAGTGAATAGTAAACAACGTTCAAATGAATTTTTTATTAAAGTGGCAAATTTCTCTCCTGATATTGTACACATTAACAAAGGTATGAAACTAGCCACCTTGGCTCCTGTTAATGTTAAAACACCTGATATTCAGCCAGTATTTTCTACGAGTCTTGAGACTGGTGAGCAGTTTGAACCCTGGGGAGGTCAGTTTGACTTAAGTCATTTACCTGAACAACAGAGACATGAACTTATGATTCTTTTAGATCAGTACAAAAACATTTTTGCTTCTTCTGTCACTGAACTTACTGGTTGTGATACAATTTTACACAACATTAATTTAAAAGACAACATTCCTGTCAGACAGAAACCTTACAGAGTTCCTTATCATTTAAGGCAAGAATTAGATAAGCAGATTGCTGAGCTGTTAGAGGCAAAAATTATTGAAGAAAGTGATAGTGCATATTCTGCTCCTGTGATTTTAGTTAGAAAGCAAGATGGGAGTTATCGTTTAGTAACAGATTTTAGGAAATTGAATGAGAAAACAGTTGAGGATAGTTTTCCATTACCTAACATGATAGAATTGATTGAAGGTTTAGGGAATGCTACTTATTTTTCCACATTAGATTTAACTTCAGGTTTCTTTCAAATGAAAATACACCCTGATGATATTTATAAAAGTGGTTTCACTACTCCTTCTGGACATTATCATTGGACACGAGTCCCATTCGGGATGCGTAATGCGCCCAGTTCCTTTCAGAGACTGATGTCAATAGTTTTGGCAAATCTATCGCCTTTACAGATAGGCATTTATATAGATGATATAGTGATAGCTTCAAATACTTTCGAGGAACATTTAAGCAAATTAAAAATTGTATTTGATAGACTTACTGCACACAACTTAAAACTGAAACCTTCTAAATGCAATTTTCTCAGAGACCAAATTACATATCTAGGTTATAAAGTATCTCAAGGTAAAGTGCAGCCTGATGATAAAAACCTTAAGGTTATCAGTAGTTTTCAGGTGCCTAAAAATAGAAAGGAAGTTAGAAGATTTTTAGGTCTGGTAGGATTTTATCGTAGATTTATTCAAAATTTTGCTCACAAAGCCTTACCTTTAACTGAACTGACTAAAGATAAAGTAACCTTTAAATGGACTGATGAGGCTCAACAGGCTTTCGACAACTTAAAAGCTGAACTTTTAACTCAGCCTATTTTGGCTTTACCAGATTTTACAAAACCCTTCGCTTTGTGTACTGACGCTTCAAATTATGCTCTAGGAGCCATTTTAGGTCAGGAGGATGAGAATAAATTTTTACACCCTATCTGTTTTGCCAGTAGAAAACTAAAGGGTCCTGAAATTAATTATAGCACTGTGGAGAAGGAAGCTTTGGCTGTTGTATGGGCTACTGCTCATTTTAGGCAATATCTTTTAGGCAAAAGTTTTACAGTTTATTGTGATCAGGCTTCACTTTCCCATGTATTAAAGTTAAAAGATCCAACATCTAGGATTGCTCGCTGGATAATGGGGTTGTCTCAGTATGACTACAAAATTGTTCATAAACCAGGAAAATTAAATTCCACTGCTGATTATTTATCCAGATCTGTAAATGTGGCTGAACAAGTACAAACTTCTACCACCCCTGATCTTTTACACACCATTAAAGAACAACAAGCTGTTGATCCTTATTGTATGCAAATAAAAGAAGATTTAGAGAATAATAGAATTCCAAAACCTCCTTCACAGATCTTCTTCATTGAAAATGATACTTTGTATTGTAAATTTAAAAATCCTAAGGCTCGTTGGCAAAAACAAAACAGAATAGTGTTACCTAAAACATTAGTTCCAAAAATTCTGCAACAAAATCATGATTCACTTGTAGCTGCTCATTCTGGTTTTCATAGAACCCTTCATAGAATTCAGAAAGCATTCTTTTGGAAAAACATGCATAAGCAAATTCTTAATTATGTGAAATCTTGTCATTCTTGTATACAGAAACGTGGTTTTAAGGCATCACACAAAGCTTCATTAATGAGAGTTCCAATAGCAAATAGACCTATTGAACGTATAGCCATGGACATTGTAGGCCCTCTGCCCATGACACTTTCTGGACATAAATATATATTGGTTATTACAGACTATTTCACGAGATGGCCAGAGGCTTATGCTTTACAAAATTGTTCATCTGAAACCATAATTGAGAAACTTGAGCTGTTTATTGCTTCTCATGGGGTACCACAACATATAATCACAGACAGAGGTACCAATTTTATATCACAAGCTATTAATGAAGTTTATCAGAAATTAGGAATTTGTAAACACACCACTACAAGTTATCATCCACAATCAGATGGGGTCGTAGAAAGATTAAATGCAACTCTTATTAATTCATTAAGTCACTTGGTTTCTGAAACTCAAGAAGATTGATTGGGACAGGCATTTACCGTCTGCTTTATTAGCACATAGAACTGGAAAGCATCAGGCATTAGATGAGTGCCCAGCGTTTCTCTTGTATGGCCGAGATTTAACGTTACCAGTGGATATGTTGACTCAGTCTAAATTTAATACTTATGATGATACTAAAACTTATGCGAAAGATTTACTCGTTAGACTGCAAAAAATCATTTCAGGTAGTTAAGACAAATTTAACTACTGCAGCTGAGAAACAAGAAACTACTAGAGAGTCAAAAGCTTATCATAAGGACATACAGCTAGGTGATACAGTTTACTTATACACTCCTGTAGTACAGCCAGGAACGGCTAGGAAGCTGTGTAAATTTAACAAGGGTCCTTACCGAGTTGTTGAGAAGTTATCAAAGGTTAACTTCAGGATAGAGTTAGTGACTAAACCACACACACGACAGGTGGTACATGTTGATCGTTTAACCAAGGTGCCAGCAAGAATTATATTTCCTACTTTAGAGATCTCTGATCATGATCGTTCTTCTGCTGGTCAACCTAGTGACACTACTACACAATTGCCTTACAATTTAAGGCCCAGAGATGCTCATGGATTTGTAACGAGTAATTGAACTTTATACTGTTGTACATTTTGGTAGGGTAGGAAAGTTTCTGCCTTAATTGAAGTTCTAGATTTTGTAACAGTTCTTATTTAGTTTTGTTTGTTTATTTCTTTTGTTGCGCTGCGTGACTTGTTTTGTTGACTTGGGTTGTTTGACCTTATCTAGTTCATGTTTTGTCAGGAATTGCAACTTACTACTCTTTATATCCTGGTTTGTTTTTCTTTGAGAGCTTAGTGGCTGGTCCACTTTATTTTTCCTTCACGTTAATGTTTCGAAATTGTTTGTTTACCTTACTAAGGGACGCCTTAGTGTCTTTCGGCTTATTATTTTTGAGTAGTTAGTTGTTATTTCTTGCTCACACGTGTATATTGTGTTTTGGTCGATTACACTTGCCTACGTATTTAGTTTTATCCTTCGTGGGCTTGTTGAATAACCTAAGTTCAATTGTTAGTTAAGTTACCTTAATTACGGTGGTAGTTTCACTTATGTATTGGGGTGTTGCTTTGAGTTAAGAGGACGTTTGTATCTCGTTTCGGGTAGAATTTTGTCTTGTGTTTTTATTTAGTTTTGCTTCACCTTTTGAGGTAAGGTGAAGGTGGTTTGCACTCGGGTGATTGTTCAATTTCTTGTTATTGAAGGCCTGTTTTGAGTAACACGCCTCTGCTCGTGTTAGAGTTAGAGTGTTTATTTGTAAGTTTTATTCTATTGCTCGTGTTTTTGTGTTATAATTTTTTTGGATTAGAGTTGATTGTTGGTTTACATTTCTCAGGCTTAAGCTTAGTTTGGAAGTGTTTTATATTTTGTAAGTAGTATTGTGGATTCTGACTCTGAGTTTCCGGTGGTAAGGTTTTTATTTTGTTTTACTTAAAAGTTAATTACTTTTGGTTGGTTAACTATTTAAATTCTGTTTAGTTAATTATTTTTCTTAACTTTGGTTGTTAATGTTAATCTCTTGATAGGTTGATCCTTAAGGTCAATCTTTTTAAAGTTGTTACACAAGTTGGTGTTTAAAGTTAATTTAAATTAAGTTTTTATTATGCCCCCTTTTCTGCTAAATTTGGGATCCATATTTTCTGACTATGGTGGTCGTTTTGGTGTTGTGGAGAATATATAAAAATTTTCATACTTGATTATTGTATTTTAACTGAAGTAATTTTTATTTCCTTACTATGGTGGTCGTGTTTGGTGTCGGAATAAACCCAAGAAAATTATCTGTGAAATTATTATATTTTTATTTAAGTACTTATCAGTATTGAAGTTAATTTGTTGTAAAATCAATAATTAACACTTATCCCTTCAAAACTTTCAAATTCAGTCCGTTGCCCTTCCAAATAGATTTATTGACTTGTTTTCGATTTCTTCGCCCGCTAGACGGTAGTCTGTGAAACCTCTGTCAACATTAGTAAAAATTGCACCCTGCGGAGAGGCTAGTTTCTACATTACTAACTCTGCCGCAGGGTCAGGGGGGCGGGATGTTTTTGCTTACTCGCAGGCTTTTCCTATGCTGGAATGGGACCCCTCGACGAGGCTAGCAGCGATGTTCGCCAAACGCAGGAGCTCTTTCCACCTTGGGCTGCACCTTCCTGCGTGGTTTTCCCCTGGGGTTGCCGGGCTGTTGGCGGTTTTCCTACCATCTACAATCGCCAATCGAGCGGTCTTGGCGTTTTGAGTAAAAAGGCTTGGGAGCTGGCGACGAGGAGGACTGACGGGAGATTCACACGCAGCCATTTTTGACGGAAGGAGACGGAGCTGAAAGCGTCAGCGTTATCAGAGAAACATCGATGTCGGAAGAAATGGACGAGAGAAGGACACCATGGAGGGCGACGAAAATGTCCAAACTTATCGTTTACTAATTTCTTCTTCTTTTTTCTTCTCTCCTTATAGAAAGAAACCATATCTACAATGTATTCTCCATGTTAACTTCACTGTTTGGAACGTCAAATTGTGTAGCGCAGTGACGTTGGCCGAAGTTTGTTTGTCGGAAGTCTTATCTACAATGTTAAATTCCCTGTTTGGATTGGTATGATTGTTTTTACTTTTTTTCACACCACCGCCACTCATGTAAAATTCTGTATTAATTCAAAGTATCTTAATAAATTCTATATTTAATTTTAACCTTCTTGAAATGTTTCACTTTTAATTTAGAACACTGGACCTGACTTTATGTTAACACAACGCATACTTAATTATTCTGTTGGAGCTCATGGTCACTATTTACAATTGATTTGAACACTAGTTTTACAGTATATATTGTGTATATCATGTTGTCACAACCTTTACATATTCCTGTTATTGAGAATTGTTTATCCAAATATTGACTTATCGTTTGGTATTGAACTTAAAACCTATACACAAACTCTTAAGAATTAAAAGCTCCAACAAAGTGTTTATATGACAGTATTCGAGTTATTCATAGTTATTATCTGCAGCCGTAACACGATTTGTTTGTTGGCCTAACTTATCACTTTATTTTCTTAGAAGCTTGTCAAGGTCGACGAACGCCGAGCGCAAAGGTTTCAGTCATAAAGCATTAGTTCTATATGCATTTTTGAACCAACCAATTGTAATCAAAGATGCGCAGTATTCTTATAAACACTCTACCAACAGGGAAATGTATCTGATACTTGATCTCGGAGGGAAAAAAAAACACAGTCTCAACGAACATCAACAAACATCCATTCCGCTATACGGAATCTATCCTCGCGGTGACTAATATGCGATTAAGATAAGATTTTATTCGGAGCGAGTAAAATCTCCACATTTGTTCGTAATCTCTCGGAAAGCTGATTAACATTGCAAGAGTAATAACAGAATCAAATTTTCACAAGTGCCTTGTATTTAGGAATAATGAGGAAATAATGGTGAGAATTTTTTATTTTTATAAAGCTTTTTATCAGCTTATTATTATTCAATACATAAATAGTAGGAATTGAATACAGATTTGTTTAGTTAACAAAAAACTTAAATATTTGAATATGTTTTACAAACGCATTTATTTTTTTTTATTTAATGACAGGAAATCAAAAAAATCACTGAAATAAATATTTTCCTTTCTTCACGATTTCGATTTTAGATTAAAACCAGTCACAATTACGCTGGCAACGGAAGAAAAGTTCTGTTAAAATTTCCCAGATAATTTATTGAAATTTCAAAATTGTTCTTCTGAAAAGTATGATGAGTATTCGATTAAAAAAAAACAGTCCTTTCTGAAGAGAACTACATATATGTTTGCAACTTAATATTAAAAAATTTAATTCTTTTGAAAAAGTTTGATTGAAAGATCAGACTGAAAAGTAATTTCGATATTTTTTTCTTAAAACAAGTATCTCTTTTTTAAATTATTATTATGCCTAATACAAAAATGCGAGCTAATTCTTTGAGATGCAGTTTTAATCAATTTTCTTTAAATAATACATTATGGATGCGTGTAATATACCAAAAGCTTTTCTCAACTGAAGCTATGAAGCCTTTCAGGTTCACAGAACATTTATAAAAAAATTCCTTTCAGACAAAATTATAACGGTTTGCATTATTTTCAAAGGTACAAAGAGAAATTTATAAAAGCCCTCATTGCAAATTTGTTTTCAGTAGTATATAAATCCTTATAATGTCACTGTACTCATAGAAGATAAAAAAATTGCATTCTATTAGAGAAAAACTGATTCTAACTACCATAAAAGAGGTATTATAGTGAAAGTTATATAATTAAAAATTAAGCAAAACAACAGTTTTATGATGGCTTAGATTCTGTTGAAGAACGTTGACTTGGTTTTGGATTGGATTTTAATCTTTTATACGTCATTGTATTATTTTGCGTATCTATGTATGATTACGTTATGCATTGATGTATTGTATTCTTTTGATGTATCATTTTTCCTTTGTATCAATATTATTTTTAAGTATTATTTCATTTTAATTATTATTGTTTTATTATTTAGTTGGTTTATTTTCTTTTATGGGAGTATTAACATAGTTTAATTATCCATGGTATATTTTAGTATTTTTATTAAAGTAGTATTTGTATTTATATTTTTTCTTTGCTGTCTCTCCTGACCTAGATACAATTAACATCAATACGAGATTTTATTGTTGAATTGTGTCTCTTTGTACCATGATATTTATAAGCTTCATGGAATACTTCACGGAACACGAGGAGTTGTGTATTTTATACTTTTTTCTTTTCTGTCTCCTGACCTAGATATTATTTTATCGTTGAATTGTATCTCCTTGTATTATGAGTTATTTACGTATATCTGTAAGCTTCGTGGAATACTTCTTGGAACACGAGGAGTTTTGTATTTGTTTTCTGAATTAAAAAAAAAATAAGGTTGCTATCTTGCCTAATTTTTAGTTTCACATTGGCATGTTTCTCTTTCTATCTGAAAGCCGTATAAGTCACGAACAGAGATAATTTAAAAATTCTTTACAGTAATGATGCACTTCAAAGAAGAATCAAGGAGATGGCTCAAAACATTAGAAACTGTATGTAATTTTTAATATCTCATTCTTCATTTTGCAACTTGATGATTCTCGCATTTCAAAAGCGAAAACGAATCGGCTGAGAGTTATATTTTCCAGAACTTTAGAAACGAATACTGAAAGGGAATCTTTTCTTTATCTTGCGAAAGATATTTTTTTAGCAGATAGTGCCCGAAAAAGTGTTGTCAATTACTATTGATGGTACTCAAAAGGTAGTTGATGTTGCAATGGGTTAACAGCATGACTGAAAGCAGAGATAACAGGTATATTGCTGCTGTGTTATTCATGGAAACATTTAGTGCCGATAAAAACCTAAGTGAATTCTTTTATAACTCCCGTCATATTGCCACCAGAGCAGTGAATAAAAGTAGATGTAATTATTTGAATAACAGGATGTCTGGACAATTCTGTATTAAACGCGATGAAGATTTCAATCGTCTGTTTCTTCCTACAGAAATCGGTTAGTTATCAAGAAGGACCTGTCTGAGCAGTTTTCAGACTCAGCGCTAGAGTTTTCGGAAGATTCTCTAAAAACAGACTTCATAAATTCAGTAACAGATACAGCTTATCAGGTAGATTTATTTAATAAATTCCGTAAATCGAAACTTCAGCTTCATCATGATGACCAGAATCTAATAAAACCTACGCAGAATTTATCTAAAAATAAAGCTACAAATACATAAAATAAGTTTGAAACTGAGCGAATGTATCTACTTTAGAAATTTGTGAAGCCCAGGAGGGAAAAAAGGGGTTAGTGACTCTGACTGCAGTTGAGAAGGCTCCAGCTTCGAATCCCAGAGAATGCATAGATGTAAATTGTCTGTCCCTTCATAGAAAGCAATGGTGGCCGCCTGTTAATTGCCTCCATAATAAAATGACCATCGCTTCTGACCTTAATAGTAGCCCAAACTTAAAATGGCTAGTGCCCGCTTTAAAAATAAATAAATAAATTTTAAAAATTTATAAACTGTTAAAAGAAACGAAATTGTTCTTTAATATTGCCAAGATTTGGAAGCTGTGGTACTCAACTACAAGAAAAGAAGTACAAGAAAGGCGTTATCAGCTCTAACGAAGATGCATTTGAATACTGCCAACATTTGAAACCTCTGGCATTGGACTTCATCAGGAAAATATTTGAAGGTATTTTAAAAATAGATCTATCCGATTAACTTTTAGAATCCATTGCCTCCAGAATACGCGATTTCACAGAAACTAAAATATCCCATTCTTCACCTGATTGGATGCTTCTTTTAAGGATAGAATATACCTATGATAAAAATTTTCTTCCTCTCACTTTGCAAAGTTAAAAAGATAGAGCTTTGTATTCAAGAGCAATTATCGATACTGCTTTTGTGTGGACCTCGCAGCTAAGCTTGTAATAAATACATGCCACTGATTTGTATTATTCAATTATAACTGCAATGACGCATAAAAAGTTTCAAGATTAAATCTTTGAGTAATGATTAACTCAATTCAATTTTTCATTTTTCTCCTCCTTACTGTTATACTAGCATTTTTATTGCGATGCAAAATATTACCAATGACAGAAATCCAACTGGTTTACGAAATTAGCCTTATTTCTATTGATGCTTGGAAAAAAACCCAATAATCTATCTATTAAAAAATTATTGTTAGCCATTTAAAAATTTTAATCGAATCCCACTCTTAGTTTACAGGTTTACAGTATAACTTGCTCGTAACTCCTATTCACAGTATTAGTTAAATGTAAATTGCTGTTACAAATGTAAAATGCTTGCGGTTTAAGGAAATATTTTTTTTCGTTTGCAGTTTGATCTTTTCTCAGTGTCGGTGGAGTGTATTAATAATTTTTATTGAATGAATTACAATAATTAGGACGTTTTTTAGTTCTTACCTTGTACGACGTACTGTCAATCTCTTGTGTAAAATCTGGAGAGTAGTGACTGCACATAAGAAGGGTTAAAACTACCCTTTATTACACTCTTTTAATTATTTACAATGCTTCAACTCGACGCTAACACACCACACCTCTGGTTGGACAGTAACTGAACCAGTAAGAATCAAACTCAAAAATTTGAAGATATTAGCAAGTAGTAGAACTACGCTAACTGGCTCAGACAATCCTGTTTCCTAACAGAGTGTTGATAAGTTTAGTCGCAGCAAAATAATAATCGTTCGCCACGTTTAACCAGCAATAACTGCTAAGTCGAAGCTCGCGCTACAACACGCACAGAGTTTTCCCAGACTCCCGATGACGCTGCACCCCTTCAATTTCGTTTCCAGACAATGTTTAGATATAATATTAATGTCGTAGTGGTGACTGTTACAAAGTAAACATTTTGAAAATTTTTTATTTGATTGCTATTCAATACTATCAGCTTGAGATATGAATACATCAATTTTTAAAGAGTAATCGCAGTTCAAATATTTAGAAAATTTTACTCTTATAGAAAACAAAAATTGAGAATTTTGCAGATCTGAGCCAGCAATAAATCTAATTTAAAAAAATATAATGCTCCAAAGACTCATAAAAATTGCTCCTATTACAATTTTCAATAAATTATTGCTGTTACAGTGCTACTGCTGCCATAGTTTTTTATAAGAACACGTTTCGTTATTATAGTAACTAATTTTAAAATGTGCGTTAAAACGCAAATTTTTAATGCACATTTAGTAAAGGTTAGTTAATTAAACGCACATTTAGTAAAGGAAAATGTCGAACCAAATAAAGAAAAACGGATTTTTTATTTTTCAGCCAAACGGAGTTACTAAATGGTATTCAAATAAAAGGCATGTCTTTTTTTCTTCCCCCCCCCCAAATGAAATAAGTGGCCTTGCATTTTAAAAAGCCCTGCTTTGGGGATTTTCTTTGTTTCACGCACATTTTTTTTTTTTCGGTGTTACTTAAAATACATTATTTTTATTTTTGATTTTCAAAGGAGAACAAATTTAATGTGAAATTGGTGCAGTCAGTGTGATGCGCATTTATAAGCAATGTGCTTTTCTTTTACGTCTTTATTTATAATTGTTTGTTAAAAAGAATAAAGAATTCTCATGTGAAATGGTCACGGATACACAATATTGATCGCGAAACCCTGCAAGAGAAAATAAAAACCTGTTATTATTTATTTATTTATTTATTTTATTCCTCTTTAGAATTCGACATGGCATGTGGGTCGACAGCAGCGTTAGCAATGACTGTGAAGAAGAAGGGGAGGCGAGTGACTGTTGATTATAGTCACTTCAGTGGTGAGCGGATAAAAGCCCACTGAACGAAAGAACATAGGAAAAAACCAACAAAAACACCTCACTATGATAATTGCCCAAGCGACAGAAACGCAGGGAGATCAAAGTGCACATAGAGTTAAAAAAATAAATAAATAAAAATAAAAGCCCACATTTGATATATGCTCTCATTGACAAAAAAACCCTACAGATTAAGATAATAACTTTCCCATTATTTTTTAGATTATATGAAGCAAATTCGGGAAAAAATATAATTAAAAATTAATAAATTGATAACAAATAATTAAATAATAAATTTAAATAACAATAAGAAGTTATTTATTAGAACAGTTTTGGATTATCTTCAAGGAATTAAGAAACTTTATAAAAAGTAAACTTTATTGCTAGTGGACATAAAAATGTTTAACTAGTGGACATAAAAATGTTTAGGATTTTTTATAGCAAGTAAAAAAAAATATTTTTTAATTTATATATTATAAAAACTTTTAATTTATATACATATATATGCGCGCGTGTGTGTAATATTATATTTAAACCTTGAATAAGTCCGACAAGGGAAGGTCAAAATGAATGCTATGCTGACCACACTGCTTCCCTAATTCCATAAAATTACAAAAAGTATAAATTGCATGTAAATTGGCCTAACGTACTGAGAATAACCGTCTTGTGGGCTTTTATCATGCAATCCTTTAAGCAGCCGCTGATTATTCATTGTTCATTCTGTTACAGCCGGTGAACCATTAACCCCCAACTGAGTGAAGAAGAGAGGGCAATTTTGCTTAATTGTGCTATCCCTATTCTAAACTGTGGGAAAAAACTGGGGATATTGCAAGGTAACTGAAGCGGTGTTGATCTATTCAAAGGTCGCCAAAGTTCGGCCTCAGGGGAGGGGAGTCGATAGGAACAGCCTTTAGGGTTCGGTGAGAAGTAAATAATTCTTTAAGAGAATTTTAGAAATCTTTATTATTTAATAGAAAAGTAACATAATCCAAATTTCGCTCATAATTTTAGTTTAAAATCTATTTCTTGCTTTATCCTCAGTCTATTTCTTCAATTATTTTATCTAAAGATTTAGTTGGAGTTTCTGATATTTTCGAAATTTTCAACAACTTAGAAAATGAAAATAGTATCGTTTTTCCATAGTTTAAGTACATTGTCTTAGTTTACTGTCTAAGGGGATGCTTTCGTGGAGGATTTTCTAAGAAAAACTGGCTCGTATATACGTCACACATCAGAAAGCCACGAAAACGTCCATGTAGCCAGCCCGTTCTCCTGGAATCGAACCCGAGTTGGAATTACCAGTTTTTAGCGATTTTAATGCCTAGCCTTAATGCCTAGCCTACTACTCAAGAAGATTTGGAAATATTCCTGGACCATTTTAAAGCAATCCTCTATTGAAGTAATTTTAAAGTAACTTACCATTTTAAAACAGTTAATGGACTAAATTCAGCAACAGATTTCAGACTTGAAACAAACGTTAATTCCTGATCAGATTGCGTCTCTTTAAATAGCTTTTGGTGAACTAATTAGACGTGAAAGCAACACCGAAGTAAAAGCATCGTTAAAAAATAAATCTATCCAAATATTTTGAA
This sequence comes from Stegodyphus mimosarum, assembly GCA_000611955.2. Classification (NCBI taxonomy): domain Eukaryota; kingdom Metazoa; phylum Arthropoda; class Arachnida; order Araneae; family Eresidae; genus Stegodyphus; species Stegodyphus mimosarum. Next base: position 158,290 of record KK112364.1, read on the forward strand.
TAAATTAAATCATTAGAAAATCTTAAAATTTAAACAAGAGTAATACTTTAGATTTTAGCATTCGTATAGTTGAATTTTTACAAAAAATTTTGAACTTGGGAAGAACAGGATTTGAGATTAAAGCTTACAAAAAATAAGTCCAACGTGTTAAGAAAACTAATCTTACATATTAAAAATAAATTTTAATTCAATGAAAAAATGCTCCTCGACTAACTTAAGCACTTTTTTAAATAGATTTTATTTTACATTACTATGCTTATTAATATTAAAAACCTTTGTTAAATATATTCAAAGTGTGTTTAGAAACCAAACATTACTGGAAGATATCTCCAGATTTTTGTGGTTCTAACAAGACGGTCGCTAAGTTCAGCAATTAGCGCATTAAATGTTTTAAAACATAAATTAAATGTGCAAAGTGGAAACAATTTCCAGTTTTTCCAATAAGTTATTTTTATTTTTTTAATCCATTTTTGAATCAGCACGTGAAAGCACAAAAAGAAATTTCTCTTAAAAGATCTCAAAAGAAGAAATTAATCATATTTCAAAATTTCACAAAAAAGGTATAACCTCCACCGCATGGATATATTGTCTTATTTTAACTGCAAGAGTAATTTTGACGCGGGCAAGAAGAAAAGATTCGAGGAATCTTTTCTCGAGGAAGATTTCGAGGAAGGACGACATATCGAACATTTTGAAATCAAGTAATTTGACCTTCGAGAAAGATGAAAATTCGTTTGTAATAAATATTGCTTTCTTAATGCAAAATTCTCAAGTTTTCGGATAATTGATTACAGAAAAAGCATACGGGGATTATCACAAACATCTCGAAGGTAATTGTTCCTATCACATTTTCATAGCCTCATTTTGTAAGGTTTTAGTTTAAACTAACAAAGTTTTATTTTAATTTGCCTTTTTCTGTCTGTTCTTATTTCAACTTCCCGTTAGAATAAGCGCGCGTTTCAGCTTTATGCTAATTTGAAGTGGAGCCAAGTTGCTGTATAAACGGTAGGTAGGAACCTCTCAGTGTGAGAGAGCTTTTAGTCTCAGACCACTGTTACTCTGTTCCACGTTCGCCTGAGTAGCTAGTATTTAAATTCTAAGCCGTAGCGCTGTTACGCTATTACTTATTGAAGTAAATCTAAGTGCGTTTGTATTAGTTAAATCTTGATACGCCCTCTTTAGCATAGAGGTCGACCTCGCGTTCATAGCTCTGTGAGCAACGACGATTTAATTTCTATTTAATTTTAGTTTATATTATTTGATTGTTCAGTTTAGACACAAGTTCGGTCATTATTTTCTGTATTCCTCCCGAGTTGGGAAGTGGCTGTATATAATTGTGGTTTAATACAAGAGGATTTTAAATCCTTCTGAAGTGCAGTTCTTCTAACACTTAACCACTGTTTTCTACCACAGAACATAGCTGCATTCATCTCCCTGTTCAAGATCAGGACTTAAAGTTTTATTGAAGATGTTCAGCAAGAATATGCACAGAACACCCAGTCCTGACACTGGCGCCCGAAGAACAATGAGAGGATAGCCTGAAAGACAAGAAGAGGAACCTGAGATATCTGCAGTACCTGTGCAGAACCCTGAGATACCACCTCCTGCCCTAGAAGGATTTTTCTGCATTGTACAAACCATGCGGGCAGCGATGAAGCCAGCAGTACGTTTTGACGGCAAGTCAGCCGTAATTAATTTCCTGGAAAAGCTAAACGCTCACTTCATGTTATATCCAGTTCACGAATTTCAGAAAGTCACTCTTGCCACCAGCGCTTTTAAGAGCCAAGCGCTAAATTGGTTCAAGTGTATTGGAAAGAATCTCTTGGGAGAACCGGGAAGCCCCACATACATTTATGAAAATTTTAAAAATTCCTTGGTGAAAGCATTTCCTATAGTACGAGATCCAGCCAGACTGGGGAGCGGAACTTTTTAGTCGTTATCAGGAAAAGATAGAAGATTTGTCAAATTTTATCTTGGGAAAAATCCAAGTTTTCAAGCTTTTGTATGGAAGTCGCCCGGATCCTGAAATTATTCACATTATACTTCCTAGGCTACTGCCCCAAGTTCAAGATTTTATCGAGCTAAGAAACAAAACGGCTTCAGATAAATTATTCGAGCTCGCCGTACAATTTCAAAGTCGAAGAACGGCAGACAACGAACGGCGTCGCCAATTTGAGAGAAGAAGTCAGTGGAATACACAAAGACCCCAGCAGAAGCAACAACAGAGTTACGGGAACAAGGCAAAGCAATGGCGGAAGAAAGATGTATCTCCTAAATCGAGCGGCGAACGACGAGATTTTAATAGAAAAACGGGCAAATATACAGAAGGCAACCAGAATAAGAAGAAGGATTTAAACTAAGATGGATTTCTTCAAGGAAGGTGAAGAATTCCGAGGTCTCGCAAAATCCTTCTACAATTAATTTAAACACCGTGGTCGTGAAAAATTTAAGTTTACCGAAGATTGAAGTTTTAATTAACAACATATCGGCGACGGCTCTTTTGGATACAGGAGCGTAAAGTATCCTTATCTCGGAAAGATTTTTCAAGAAGCACTTTCGCCGTTACAGAATTTTTAGTGCAAGAGATACGAATGTCATAGCGGCCCTAGGAGAGATGTGTGGATGCTTAGGAAAAGTGTTACTTTTTGTGCGTATCAACGACGAGAAGGAAAAAATTTTATTTTATATTGTGCGAAACCTGCAAACATGTATTATTCTGGGTGTGGAATTTTTTAGATTGGCAGAAGCTAAAATATATTTCCAAGGAGGAAAATTAACGCTATCGATGCAACCAGTAGAAAAGCAGAATGATAAGCCCCGCAGCTGGACTTACAGCACTTACCGGCAGAAGAGCAAGAAAAACTGCAGTCGTTGGTAAGTGAGTTTTCAAATTTATTTAGTGATGTACCGTGTTTCACGCAGGTCACAAATCATGAAATCCAAACAGGGGACGCCCAACCAGTAAGGCAAAAGCCTTATCGCTACGATAAGGTAAAGGAAGAAATAATTGAATACCATATTAAAAAAATGTTGAAAAACAAGTTATCACTCCGATTTCTAGCAGTTATGCTAGCCCAGTAGTTTTAGGCAAGAAAAATAATGATTATCCGATTACGCACCCGAAGCGGTGGCGTTTTGCTATAGATTACAGAAGGTTAAATGCCGTCACGAAATATCCTGTGTATCCTTTGCCGATAATCGAAGAGATAATTCGAAATATTACCTCTACAATGACCACATTAGATCTTACGAGCGGCTATTTTCAGATTGGGGTAAAATCCAAAGACGTCCCCAAAACCGCCTTCATAACTAAGTCTGGCACGTAGGCATTTCTTAGGATGCCATTTGGTTTATCCGGCGCCCCGGCAACTTTTCAAAGATGTGTGGACATTGTCTTAAGACCGGTCCTTGGTAAAAGTACGTTCATATATTTAGACGATATTATAATTACGTGTAGTAGTTTAGAACAACACTTACAAGATTTAAGAAAAGTGTTTTTATTGTTGAATGAAGCTGGGTTGAAGATAAATGATCCCAAATGTAAATTTGCCGCAAAGGAGTTACGTTATTTAGGGTTTAAAATTTCTCAGAATGGAACCGAAACGGATCAGTCAAAGATAATAGCTATTAAAAATTATCCTGTTCCTAAAACAGCGAAAAAGTTAGCGTCGTTTCTTGGTATGTGTTCATACTATCGGTCCTTCATTAAAGACTTTGCTAAAATAGCTGAGCCTCTGCTAAAATTGAAGAGAAAGAAAGCTAGGTTTTCGTGGTTAGCAGAAGCCAACTTGGCATTTCAGAAACTGAAAGACGCATTGACTCAAGCTCCCCTCTAAAATTTCCGGAGGGGCATAAAGGACTAGAAATTTCAGCGGACGCTTGAGATTTTGCGATTGGGGCAGTGCTTTCTCAAAATGGGCAACCCGTGGCCTTTTTCAGTCGAACGTTAAATGAAACCCAGAGAAACTATTCGGCCACAAAAAGGGAAACTCTCGCAGTGTTATCAGCAGTGCATAAATTTCGTGTTTTCTTTGGAAATTCTCCATTAACTGTATATATGGACCACGCTGCGGTCACCAGACTCTACTCTGGGAAAACTTTATCACCCAGATTAATAGGGTGGGCATTTAAATTACAGGAATATAATTTAGTAATTAAACACACGCCGCGAAAGAAAAATGTTGTGGCAGATGCTTTAAGCAGAATTAATTTGGATGAAAATAGGAATACGGTTAGAATAGCCATACTGACATCCAAAGTATTAGGTTCTCGTGAAACAGTAATAGCCGAACTCGGAAAACATCTTGAGTTCAAAAATATATACAATTATTTTGTCGACCCTGAGAATTTCAGTCATCCGGATATTTTGCCGATAAGAAATAGGGCCGCAAATTACGAAATAATTGATAGACTTTTATTTTGTACGAAAACTACTAATGAAAACCACGAGTTTAGACCGGTTATCCCAGCTAGCATTAGATTGAACGTATTAGAGGAGTTGCACGATTCGGCCATTTTTGGCCATTTGGGCATACGAAAAACTGTCCAGAGAGTTTACGAGGCAGTTTTCTTTCCCAAACTGCAAAAGTTTACTAGGACGTATGTCCAGTCGTGCCCAGCATGTCAATTTAATAATTATGTTAATTTCCGCCCGGCCGGGTTCCTAAATAGTGTTAAATCAGAATTCCCAAATCAAATAATAGGCATCGATTTATTGGGACCTTATCCTAGAAGTAAAGTTAACAAAAGCCGATATCTTTTAGTTATAGTGGATGGTTAGAATTGATTCCGTTAAAACGCGTGTCTGCAAAAATTGTAGTAGATCCAATTTTAAATAAGTATATTTTAAAATACGGGGCGCCCCTAAAAGTTATTTTCGACAATGGTCCCCAATTTGTTCGTAATATATTTGAGGAAATGTGTGCAAAACTGGGCATACGTCATCTAAAGATGGTCCCGTATCGTCCGCAGTCAAACATAGCGGAACGGGTTAATAGAAACGTAGTGAAAATCATTCGAAGTTACATTAAGAATTATCAATCTACCTGGGATAGCCATATAAATGAATTTGCATTTACCCTTAGAACTGCCAAACACGATACAACACAAAAAACATCCGCTGAACTGTTTCTTGGAAGAAAGATTTTGACACCGTAAGACAAACTTTTCTTTGTCCAGGAAAGGGCAGAATAATTTAAAATGAATGATATTCAAAAGTTGATACGGGAAGCGAAAGGAAATTCGGAAATAGCCCAGAGGAAACAAAAATATTATTATGACCTAAAGAGATGAGAGGTGAATTATAAAGTCGAAGACGAAGTTTTGAAAATAAAACACGCTTTATGAAATGCCCCAGAAGAAAAGGTGGGGAAATTTTTTCCGCGTTTTTAAGGCCCTTTCATTATCGAGAAAATCACCCGTACTGTCGTAGTATTAAGGAGGAACAACGGCGAGAAAATTACTGCTAATATGGACTAAATTAAGCCGTATTATGACCGTAATAAAATGGAAATGTTTAAGGGTTTTTTCCAGGATCCGGGAAGACGCTCTGCCACGGTAGATGTACCTCAGCGGCAACAACAGGAACCAGCAATAATGGCAACGAAAAGCCAGAAACAGAAAGCCCCCCCCCCTGAACATAGTAGAAGAAACAAACGGAAAATCACCAGAGGAGGTGGAATCAAAAGAAAGAACTCCGAGAATACAAGTTCAACAATTAACAAAAGACCAAAGCACAATGGACAATGCCAACCCAAAGTAGCCAAGAGGACTGCTGAAACATCGGAAAGGAGCCTGAGAAGCAAGCATCCCCGGTTGCAGCCTGAGGATCAACGTCCGGAATACAGCAGGAGCCCGGAGCAGCGACGAACAAGGGCCCAGGAACAGAGGACCCAGCCGAACAAACGTCGAGCGGATCACCTTCCTCCCCAGCGCAAGTACCCCAGAATGGAATAAAGGACACCTAAAAGAAAGGCGGAGGAACAACAAGAGGGCAACGGTCAGCAACCAAAGTCAAGGATACTGGCCCAAGCTACAGTCTACCCAACCTTCAAGGATTGGGCCAAGAAAAGAATGACTGACTACAACAAGAGAAGTAGTATTTCTTATTCCAACGTTTAGTTAATTTTCGAGTATTACTTCAAGTTGCAGAGTCTTTTTTTACCTCAAGCGAGGTTGATTTTTACCCCAAGTGGGCGATAAATGATTACTTATCTTGAAAGATGCTTTTATTTAAAATTGTAACTCTGCAACGATTTAAAATTACTTAATGTTTGTAAACTAGATTCTGAAACATTGTGAATAACCTTGAACCTTGTAAAAGCAATGATTTGCTGCGAGAATGTTAACTAAATGTTTTTGTATTATGCTTAGTCGAAAGACCTGTAAAATTCTAGAATGAAAAGTCGGTAGAAGGAAAACACGATTTAGTCTTCAGACTATTATTTCAGTGTAATGCTATGTTTCATAAAAGAACTTTGAACAAAAGAATGTGAAGCACTTGCTGTAAACTTAGAAATTTAACGTACTTATTGTACCTTGATTTGTATGCAATTGTTAAAAGTTTTATAAAATGGAACAAAAATGGATTTAGGGCATCAATGCACGTTAGGTGCAAAGTTAATTTTGAATGAAGCATTCTTTGTGCAAACTACGAATTGTATGCATGAAAAGGCGAGATAGAATTAATAGAATGCAAGTATTAGAAGGCTCTCCACCAAATACACTTAAAGTGATATACATGAAGTTAGTTAGAACCTCAGGTTTAGCTGGCTATAGGACGTCTTTTGAGGTCTCGTTTTGGCAAGTTCTAACTAATGTTAGTCGATCATAGGTGGGGAGTTGAATATCCCCGAACAAAAAAAAACCGCTATTGCGGTTCGCTTTTCATCCAACACCGGTGGAGAGCATTGGGGGAAGAATTTAATTTTGCTTGAATGATAATGTGTGTGTGCGAATTTACACGGATAAGAAAAGAAGTCTGTTACCTAGAATTTATGTTATTATGTTATACTAAAATTTCTTTCCTTCCAGATTTTGCTGGAAGAACTAAGACGAAACCAAAGTATTACTCAAAACAGATGAAGATATATGTAAAAATCAAGTTTTCGTTTGTAAATGGCCAAGACATTCTATTTTTCTGTAAAGGTTGGCCTAAGTTTAGAAGAGTTAAATTTTGAGTATTTTCTAGAATTGCAAGCTTCAACATGGTCCGTTTGGACCACAGTAGTTCAACTATTGCCAATTCTGGCGAGACGTATGTAAGGTTTTAGTTTAAACTAACAAAGTTTTATCTTAATTTGCCTTTCCTGTCTGTTCTTATTTCAACTTCCCGTTAGAATAAGCGCGCAGTTCAGCTTTATGCTAATTTGAAGTGGAGCCAAGTTTATATTTAAACGGTAGGTAGGAACCTCTCAATGTGAGAGAGCTTTTAGTCTCAGATCACGGCTGCTCTGTTCAACGTTCGCCTGATTAGCTAGTATTTAAATTCTAAGCCGTAGCGCTGTTACGTTATTACTTATTGAAATAAATCTAAATGCGTTAGTATTAGTTAAGTCTTGCTCGCAGCCTTTAGCATAGAGCCAACCTCGCGTTCATAGCTCTGTGAGCAACGACTACTTAATTTCTATTTAATTTTAGTTTAAATTATTTGATTGTTCAGATTAGACACAAGTTCGGTTATTATTTTCTGTATCCCTCCCGAGTTGGGAAGTGGCTGTACATAATTGTGGTTTAATAAAAGAGGATTTTAAATCCTTTTGAAGTGCAGTTCTTCTACCACTTAACCACAGTTTTCTATCACAGAACATAGCTGCATTCAGCTTCCTGTTCAAGATCAGGACTTAAAGTTTTATCGAAGATGTTCGCCAAGAATATGCACCGAACACCCAGTCCTGACAATTTATGGCCAAATGACTAAAATAGCAAAACTTTATAGTTCGACGAAGGTTTGATTGCTGGCGAAGAGGCTAGTTATATGCCGCTTTCGTAGCTTTGCCTACATACTACACTGGTGTGCAAAAATTAAGGACGAAGTCGAAAAATTAGCATATCAGCTGAACGAAGAGGCAGAGCGGACAGAAAGACCATTCAGGAGATTAAGTAAGGTGATGTGCGGTAGCACATGCGCAGATATGCAGGTAGACGTAATGGGGGAGTGTCTGAGTAGTATAAAGCATGTTGTCGGTGTAAGATCAGTATTTCTGGCAAAGAGATTGAATGCCGTGTAGCAGGTAAAATCACACCGAGTTGCTGCCTCAGCGAGAAATGGCAAATAATCAATCTGTTAGACGACATCTGGATGCTTTTACCCGAGGTCGAATCATTGGGAAGTTGGAGGAAGGCCGCAGTGTGACAAGTGTGGCTGCAGAGTTCGGAATTGCTCACAGCATCGTTTCACGACTTTGGAGACAATTTCAAACTACAGGAACAGCTATCCGGGGGTTTAGTAGTGGTCGTCCACGAGGAACCACACCCGCAGATGACCGGTATATTGCCTTACAGGCCAGAAGAAACAGGCGGCAGACAGCGGGAGAAATCGCTAGACACACG